>QRFJ01000034.1:1893570-2170136 GCA_006176705.1 Cocos nucifera | reverse complement strand
TTTTACTTCAATGATTTTCACTAGAGGTTCAGCCTTAACCCACTTTATGAAATAATCTATTACCATCAAGAGGAACTTACGTTGTCCGAATTCTATGAAAAAAGATCCGAGTATGTCCATTCCCCATTAAGCGAATAGTCATGGGGCACTCAGAGGTGTAAGTTTGAAAGTTGGTTGCCTTTGAATGTATACATTTCGCTGATAGCGGTCATATTTTTTGACATACTCTACAGAATTATGGTATAACGTTGATTAATAGTAACCTTGCCGAAGTAGTCTATGTGATAAGAATCTGGCCCCTATATGACTTTTGTAGATTCTTTCATGCACTTTCTATAATGTAAAGTAAGCTTCTAAAGGTCGGAGACATCTCAAGAGCGGTAGAAAATATGATCTTTTATACAGCTTGCCTTCAAATAGAACATAATGAAAAGCTTGATTTCTGAGCTTTTGAGCTTCTTTCGGATCATAAGGAAGAGCTCCATTCTTGAGGTAAGCTATTAGTGGATCGATCCAGCTTGATTTGCATAATGGACTACGACTCCTCCGATCTTGGACATTTTAGAACTTCAAAAAATATTTTCTTGGACAGTTTGGCTAGGACTAAAATGGCCAACTTAGAGAAAAGGTCGATCCTGGTATTTTCTACACTCGAAATCTGTTGGATGCTAAAACTGTTGAAGGTCGGAGTTAAGTTCTTCACTTTATCAAGATATTTTATCATGCTTTCCTTCCAAGCTTCATAACTACTACTAACCTATTTGACCATCAGTTGAAAATCACTATAGACTTAGAGCCGATCTGCTTCTAACTCTTTAGCTATTTTTAATCCAACAATCAAAGCTTCATATTCGGTCTCATTATTAGTTGTAGAAAATTCAAAGCGCAGTGCATATTCGGTGATGATCCTCTCTGAGTTAACCAAGATCAGCCTTGCACCTACACGAGAAGCATTGGATGAGCCGTCTACATATAGGATCCAAAAATCTTCAAGAAGGTTAGCTCTTTCTTCAGAGGAGCTCGGCTGCAATCATGGAATGCTGATTTTGTTCTGTTCAAGCTCGGCCTCATCCGGAATGGTGCATTCAACTATAAGATCTGACAGTACTTAGGCTTTGATTGATGATCGAGGTCGGTAGTTAATGTCAAATTTTGTAAGCTCAATTGCCCATTTTGTAATTCTTTCGAAGGCATTCGTTCGATGAAGGACTGTCTTAATTGGTTGATCAGTAAGAAGAGATATAGTGTGCCCTTGAAAATAAGGTCGGAGACTTCGGACTGCAATAAGCAAAGCATAAGTTAGTTTTTCTAACTTAGTATATCTGATCTCGACATTCCTCAAGACTCAGTTTGTATAGTAGATTGACTACTGTACTTTCACCTTCTCTTTGACTAGGACTGCCGCAAGAGCCATTGGGAAGATCACCAGGTACAAAAATAATTTCTCTCTAGATTCAGACTTTGCTAATAGGAGAGGTGAACAGAGGTAGTCTTTGTGCTCTTTAAAGGCTTGCTGACATTCGGTGGTCTAGCAGAAGTTCTTCGACTGTTTTAAGATCTGAAAGAAGGGCATGCATCCCTCGACCAATCTCGAGATGAAGTGGTTCAGGGCTGCCATCTTTTCAGTTAGGTGCTGAACTTCTTTGATTGATTTTGGAGCAGTCATCTTTTAAATGGCCTAGATCTTCCTCGAATTTGCTTTGATTGATCTTCCTCGAATTTGCCTTCGACCTTTTGTGCCATCGACACCATGAATCCCAAGAACTTTTCAGAAGTTACACCGAAGGCGCACTTGACTGGATTCAGCTTCATCTTGTATCTCCTGAGGGTGCTGAAGGTCTTTTCAAGATCAGCAATATGATTTATTAAAGCTCGGCTCTTAATAAGCATGCTGTCTATATATAATTTTATGTTGCGATTGATCTGCTCATTGAAGATTTTATTGATCAGGCGCTGGTATGTTGTCCCTACATTTTTGAGTTCAAAAGACATAACCTTGTAACAGTAAAGACCATGGTCGATAATAAAAGCAGTCTTTTTCTCATCCTCTGATGCTATTCAGATTTGATTATAGTCAAAAAAGACATCCATGAAGGTGAGGAGCTCGTGGCTCGAGGTCGCATCTATAAGTTGATCAATTCTGGATAGAGGTAACTATCTTTTGGGCATATTTTGCTCAACTTTTTGAAGTTTATGCACATTCTCCACTTGCCATTGATTTTTTTGATGAGCACGATGTTGGAGACCTAGTTCGGATAGTTGACTTCTCGGATTAATCTAGCCTTAAGGAGCTCATCAATTTTCTCTGTAATTATTTTCTGCCTTTCTGGAGCATGGCTGCGCATCTTCTTTTTCAGTGATCAATTTTTAGGGTCGACAGTCAGGCAATGTTCTATGATCTCGACATCTATCCCGAACATTTTATCAGGGACCCAAGCAAAAATATTCACATTCCTCCGTAGAAATTCGACAAGCCGCTCTCATATTTCTCCTGCTAAGTTAGAGTTGATCTGCATCGTGTGCTCCATATTTCCATCATTCAGTGGAATGGAAGCAAGATCTTTCATAGGCTCATCCCACTCTTCCGTTAGATCATTGTGGATATCCAACCCATCAATCAGATAAGAATTTGATCGCTCGCCCCTCTGTAAGATAATTGAATAGCAATGCCTTACTAGGGCTTGATCTTCTCTGACTTTTTCGATCCCATAACTTGTTGGAAACTTCATTTTCATGTAATATATCCATACTACTGTCCGAAGTGCGTTTAGATCAGGTCGGCCAAGGATTGCATTGTAAGTCGATGAAGCTCTTACTACCAGAAAGTCCATCCGTGCCCTGGACTATCTTGAATATTGCCCTACAGCCATAACCAAATTTATTATACCTTTAACTGATATTGCTTCGTTAGTGAAGCCTACCAATGGGGAGCTCATTGGTCCAAGCTGACTGTTAGATATAGATATCTTGGAGAAAGCATAATAAAATAAGACATCGGTAGAACTTGCATTATCAATAAGGATACGACATACATTATAGTCTGCAATATTTAAAGTAATTACAACCGCATCGTTATACGAAAACTGAACTTCGTATGCATCTGCTTTAGTGAAGGCTATGGATTCTTTAGCTCTCTATCTTTTCATCGATCCTTCAGATCTACTGGCCTTCTCTCGTCGAAGTCCCTCAGAGATAGTATTGATGATGCTGAGAGGTAGTCGATCTTTCTGTTGCTCTTTTCTTCTTGGTGATTTTGGCTACGACAGTGCCCTTGGCCGATCCTTCCTTCTTTCGAACCAACGTCATAGAAATTGATCGAGTCGGACTCGTCTGATGAGCTTCTCAATCTTATCTTAGAGTTGAATGCATTTTTCAGTATTATGACCATGGTCACGATGGTAGAGACAGTATTTGTTAGGATTGTGCTTGCTAGGATGAGTGTGCATCTTCTTCGACCTTGGTAATTGCCTTTTTGATCTCCATCAGTACTTGTATTTTTGGAGCATTGAGGGGGGCATAGTTGTAGAATCTTCTAGGAAAAGAACTTCTAAGCGTCTTTCTGTTAGCGCTTCTTTGGCGACAAGCTTAAGAAGGAGTTAGGGCTCAGTTGCGCTCGGAGAAAGTCCAGAAGTGCGACCAAACTTTATTCGACTTTTTTTCAACTTTGGACTTGCTAGATTCGCCCGTCTGTCGTTCTCCTATGGCTTGCTCATCCTTCAACTTGAAGGCTTCCCAAGCTCGAGCATATCCTTTAGCTCGAGTTAGCAGATCGATAAAATTCTTAAGATACTTCTTCTTCAGAAAAAATAATAAATCATTCTTCTGGAGATTGTCCTTCAGTGCGGCCATGGCAACAGATTGTTCCAAATTTTGGACCTCAAGGGTAGCAGCATTGAAGCGATTGACATAAGCCCGAATTGATTTTCTCTTTTTCTATTTGATGTTGATGAGAAAGTTCGAACCTCGCTTGGGATGTCGGCTACTAATAAAATGAGCCATAAATTGATGGCTCATCTGATCAAAAGAGAAGATCGTACCCAACTTCAGTGTCGAGTATCAATTTCTTACTGCTTCCTTCAAAGTAGATGAAAAAACTTGGCATAAGATGGCATTTGGTACACCATGGATAAGCACCATGATTCGAAAAGCCTTCAGATGGTCGACCTGATCAAAGATTCCATCATAGCTTTCGAATTGGAAAAGCATGAAGTTCGGCTGGATATGCTCTTGCATGATTCGAGCAGAGAAGGAGGGATCGGTGTAGATTTCGTCATGGTAAGCCAGAATGATATGACGGAGTTTTTCAATCCGTTAGTTCATTTCTTGCAATTTTTTATTGAGAACATCATCTCGATCGCATATTCTAGAAGGCTTCTGACCGTAGATGGAGAAGATTTCTTCTGGAGAGGAATCATGGTCTGAATAGGAGTCTTTAGCTCTCTATTTTTTCTTTCCAGGAGTGATGGGTCTGCTGGCCCAAGCAAGTATGCCTCTTTAGGACTGGCTCTTGACACTTGATGGGAGGTTTTCTGGTGGAGCCGCTGTCGGAGATTGCTGCATGGCCTGCACCATTTTGTTAAGGTCTCAAATTTGCTGCATCAGTAGGTTGAACTGCTTCGGATCTACCATAGCCGCTGATAGAGGGAGTTGAGGTGCTGGTGATGGAGTAGGGATGGGCAGATCTGGCTCAGATCTGATGGTGCAAGCAACGAATCATCGGTTGGTTGTCTTCTTTGGAGGCATTTCTATGCTGAAAAGATTGAACAAAGATGGATCTCGAAGAGTTAAAAGAAGAGAATGATCAAGATCGACTGAACACTCCTTTTAGAATAAGGACTCAAAGGCCCTTCCTCTAGCGCCAATCCTATTGGTGTAGAATCTGATTGATGTCAAAATCGAGCTGGAGCGGGAGAAGATGAGATCATCATTGAAAACCTATAAGGCAAGTTCTGACCAGAGTCGGGGGTGGTGGCTCCGGTAGGACCCTCCGACGATCAAGTCAGCTCTTTTGGCCAACAAAAATGGAGTACTTAGGAAAGAAAGTAATGAAGTTTGAGGAAGGAGAAGAGAGCTCTAGAGAGAAACGTATCTGAAGGATCCCTTTTATAGGCGAGATCTGTAACAAACTGAGAGCGACAATCATAACCGTCTGGTAGTGGACTGTTTGGAGCCACATGGAGCTTGTTATGGAGAGTAATGTCTGTTATCATGACGTACCAGTTCGTTGGGATTTAATAGTTGAAGTGTGGAGGAGTAGACGTCGGTCGGTGAAGAACTTTGAGTTATATCAGTTTCAGAGGAGTTCAGACTCCCCTAAGATAGTCTGTGTGCGAGTTGGTCCATGTTGTGTATAGAACCGAATTCGCGTAGGTGAGGAGACCCTTCTGGATGACTGCATGAAGTTCGGTCGAAATGGATTCGAAAGCTTTGCAACTGGGGAAATCTTGAAGGAAGTCTACTGGAGAAGAATTCGAAAGTAGTTCTGTTGGAAGGAGAAGCACGGCTAAAGGAGAAGAACTCCAAAAATAATTCTATTGAAGAATTTCTGCTGAAGAAGCGAATATATGACAACGGGTCCCCTCTTAGCTGATGTAAGAAGTTCGGATGGACAGGGATTGATGGGAAAGAAATTAGTTGGTGTCAGGGAGGAGATTAATGGGAAGGACGTCGGCTGGGGAGAATTTACCTGAAAGGAGCGGAAGGGGATATGCTTGGAGAGGATCTGTTTATTTATTCCTTCAAAGCTCGACCGCCTTCGAGGCCATCTAGAGACGATACAAAGGAGTCGAGGTCCTTTTGCTTGCGTGTTCAGAGTTCTTGATGCAGAAATCTCGAGGTCTACTATTCTTAGTATATTATGGGAGTTCATCTGGAGAGGAGTTCCGTTGATCTGATGTTGGTCCAATATCGAACAGCTTGGATGGCTTTTTATTGGGGAGAGATTCAAAGAGCGCTAAGGTCGGCTAAACCAAGCTATAGTTAGACCTATTACTCAATTGCTTGGGGGCTATCGTCACTGTTCAAATTCGTCCGAGTGAAATCTACAATGCCCTGTAGGTTCTGGGGATACTAGAAGAAGCTAGAAATCTGAGTGAAGAAAATCGATCGATAAATTCAAATTGGAGATCTGCAGTTTCGATGTTTGAGCATAAATTCTTCATCGGCCGGAATCAAGCATGACTGTCTTTACCGGATGAAGTTATCTGAAGCTCAATGCGTACCCTGTTCTCACTCCATATGCACTACATTACCAGCAAAGTTTTATGATAGAAAGAAACTACACTGCCTCGTGTGATTGATATATTCTTCGCTTTATACAGTCCTCTCCACATATTTACATCGGTACTCTCACCCATGTACATTTAACTACAGAGCTCTAATGGATCTGGTGATCTCTAGCGCCAGAGCATGGTAACGTTCACAGTCTCATCCACTTTTGGTCGAGAAAATATTTACATCCACGCGGTGTGCCGGTAGGAATATGGTAAGCTATTCTTCAAGCTCCTCCAATGCCCGGAATATATCAGTACCGGTTAGCATGGTTAGAGCATGCTTTTAGCTCATAATCACTTCATATGTGTGCTGGCACGGGAGGATATAAGGTGTGAGTTGTTTAAAAATCTCTCCAATGACGTGCCTTTCCTTGTTTGGGATTGGTATCCTATTGGTATTCATCTTGAGCATCAAAGCTGCAAATGCATTTGCAATCATCAAATATAGAAACCCAAAAGAAACAATATTACAGGGTTAGAGAACGTGTACAGAGAAGAAGGATAGACGGGGGAGGAGGAGAGAAGAAGGATAGACGGGGGAGGAGGAGGAGAAGAAAGCAAGTTCGTGCAGCCCTTTAATTTTAGCCCACAAACCTTAAATCTATGCCCTAAATTACTTAGCTTAAGCTCATTGACAGACCTAGTTTAGTAACACTGGCTTCCAATACCATCTGTGAGCCTAGTTCTGCCCGGTGTTTATCTGAGAATAAAATATTAGATTTTTATAAGTTCCCATCTTTAATAACTACATTACTAAATAATAATTATATTTTTTTATTTTTAATTATTATTTAAATATTAAATAATATATATATATATATATATATATATATATATATATATATATATATATATATATATATATATATATATATATATAGATAAATTAAGCTTCGGTCGTTCAACCGACTGAATATGGATTGAAATCCGATCAATTAAAATTCAATCTATTTTTCTTCCTCTTTTTCTCTTTCATATAGTCGTTATTTTTTTTTTATAACAGACAGGCCAATAATTATAGACTAGTTATTATTGAAAACAATATTATGCACCAATGTAAACTCTAGATCCGTTAATTAAGAAAGGCCGGCGTTCTAAACTATGATTACGGGAGCGAATGGGAGAAGCATGGAGCTCACCCCATTTGAAGCTTTGGCTTTGGCTACCTCAGAAACGACCCCGACACGCCTGAGCTCGCCGTCGACCACCGGCCGGAAGGCCCGAGACATGCCTGAAATGGTGCTCAATCTCTTCCAACGTCTGGTCAGCCGTCACCGTTCGTATCGACAGTGACATCACATTCCCCAGAAGCACTAATCTCTTCCAACGTCTGGTCAGCCGTTACCGTTCGTATCGACAGCGACATCACATTCCCCAGAAGCACGGAATTCCTCTATCTGCCACCTCAAACCAAACACCAATTGGGAAGGAAAGAAGGATATTAAACAGACGGGAGAGGAAGAGGGATCAGGACCTCGTGGCCTAGTTTAATCAAGAGCGCAAATTGGAAGGAGCATCGAGAGATGCATCCAGTGAGTCTCATCCGGAAAAAGCCATGGAGCGCCGCTCTGTTCGTCTTTAGTATTTCATCAAACATGCAGCTGGTGTGGCTGAAGGTATTTCATCAAGCAGCTGGTGTGGCTGAAGGGCTGGAATTGGGCTGGCCGGGCCGGGCCGGGCCGGGCTTCGCCACTGCCAGAACCCAGCCTGAATTTATTTTTCTTCAGATATTTCACATGGTGAGAAGATTACCAATATGTGAGAGGTTAACAAGAAAAGAATCAACATCACCATTTTAGTACTAGTCAAACTTCATGCCAGACAGATTGTTCTTAAATTTGCATTTTATAATCTTGGCCTTTATTTGAATCAAGGACCATTGGATTGATTTGGCAGGCTATCAAAAAGTAGACTCAAAAGAAGTGGATGCTGGATCAAACATGTTCATTTTGGAGACTTATTGAAGAACTCGAGGGTTGTAATTACTGGCATGGTGTGCTCTTCTAAAATATTAGTTAGTTTACTGAAAGAATCAACAAATTGATGATCACTAGGACTTCTTTAGTGGAGAATCATGATTGTTGGGGGTAAACCCTCTTCTGCCGAAATCCGAGAAGGTGTCGAGTGTTAGTATGACCTCATCCGATGATAATAACCATGACTAACTTCATCCAATAATCCCAAAACCTACAAGACCTCGTGAGTCTCACCCAGACGAGCTCGAACAATGGTGGCGGCTCTCAAAGCAATTAAGTATCCAATTCTAATGCAGTTTGGCCCGATCGACCTTGAAGCTGCTTGAACTCTTTCCAAACTAGAATCTCTCCAGGCTGCTCGATCTTGGATCAGCACCGGATTGATAGAGCTTCCCCTTCGGACGAACCTCTACAACTTATGGAGAGTGGTGGGTCTTTGAATTCTCGCACCAAGAATCTTGAATATGTAAGCAAAAAAACTTCGTCTCCACTTTATTAGTCTTCGGACGGTTCTGAAAATAGCAGAGCTTCAAAAGGAATGGTTGAGTTGCAAGAGTATCATAGTTGTCCACCTATCATAATTGCCAACTAAGCTCTCGCTGATCGAACTCCTTTCAGTCACCCACAAGGCTCCTTTCAGCTGATTTTCTTTCCATCGATCTTCATCCAATCGACCTCTGTCCATCCAAACTCCTTGCATTCGTCGAGAAGGACCTTGTCGTCTACGTAGACTCTTTTAACCGTATACCCTCCAAACTCCTCCAGCAACCCTCCAGTGGATCTTTTTTTGGATTCCTCCAAAGAATCTCCTTCAGACCAAACTCCTCCAGTCGTACTCCTTTCAGAAAGTCTCCTCCGACCACACGTCTTTCGGATGACCTCCTTTAGTTGCATTTCTTTCGGATGAAGCTCCCTTCAGTTGGCCTCCTTTCGGTCTATCACCTCCCAATCGCCCAGAAGGACCTCATCGTCCATACGAATTCGACTATCAATTCAGTACAAATTGACACACATGCAGATGACCTTAAAGAAGTCTAAACTTCTCTAAAACTATTAAGACTTAAAGCTCTTCATTGCCAATGTCTACTCCATTCGAACTCCAACTTTTAAATTTCAACGAACTGACACGTCACGATAATGAACACTACCCTCCATAACAAACTCCACGTAGCCCCGAATGGTCCACTATCAGGTAGTTACAGTTGTCACCATCGATTTGTTATAGTCTTTGCATATATAAAGGATCCTTCAGATACGTTTTATTTGAAAGCTTAAAACTCTACTTCAATTTTCTTAGCATCCCATTTTTATTGGTCAAAAGAGCTGACTTGATCGTCGGAGGATTCTGCAGAGCCACCCCTAACTCCGATTAGGACTTGCCTTATAGGTCACCAGTGGCGACCTTATCCTCTCCTGCTCTAGCTTGTTCAGGTATCAACCAGATTCTGCACCAATAGAATTAATACTAGAGGAAGGATGCTTTGAGCCTTTATTCTAAAAGGAGTGCTCAGTCGAATCTGTTTACTCTCTTTTTTCAATCTTTCAAGATCCATCTTCGTTTGATCTTTCTTAGTCTCGAAAATGCCTCCAAAGAAGACAACCATCCGAAGATCCACCGCCTCTGCCGTTAGATTTGAATCAGATCCGTCTACTCCAACACCATCATTGGCATCGTAACCTCTCCCACCGACGGTCATGATGGATCTGGAGTAGTTTAACCTGCTGGTGTAGTAGGTTCAAGGCCTTAACAAAATGGTACAGATCATGCAGCAATAGCCAATGGTAGTACAGCCAGAAAATCCTCCATCAAAATTTTAAGAAACTATCCCAAGATGGCATACTTTGATTAGTAGACTTGTCACTCTTGGAAAGAAAAGGTGGAAGGCAGAAGACCTCGATTCTGATCATAATTTCTTTCCCAAAGAGACCTTCCCCATCTACAGTTGGAAGCCCTTCGAGACTCATAATCGAGATGATGTTCTAGATTAGAAGCTTCAGGACATGGATCGATGGATTGAGAAACTCCACCATGCCGCTCCGGCTCATCATGATAATATCTGCACCAATCTCTCTTTTTTCATTTGAATTATCCAAGAGTCCGTTCCACCGAACTTCAAGCTCCTCTAATTTGAGAGCTACGATGGGACCACCGATCCAGTCAACCATCTGAAGGCTTTTTAGACCATGATGCTGCTCCATGGCACACCAGATGTTATCTTATGTTGAGTCTTTCCATCTACTCTGAAGGAAGGAGCTAGAAATTGGTATTCGATGCTGAAGTCGAGTACGATCTTCTCCTTTGATCAAATGAGCTATCAATTTTTGACTCATTTTGTTAGCAACCGATGTTCCAAGCAAGATTTGGACTTCCTCATCAACATCAAGCAGAAAGAAGAGGAGTCCATCCAAGCCTATATTAGCCGCTTCAATGTCGCTGCACTGGAGGTCCGAAATTTGAACCAGTCAATTGTCATGGCCACACTAAAGGATGGCCTTTAAAAAAATGATATATTATTTTGTCTAAAAAAGAAGTATCCCAAAAATTTTACTAATTTATTAGCTTGAGCTGAGGAGGCCTTCAAATTGAAAGATGAGAAAGCTGTAGGAGAGCAACAGATGGACAAGTCTAGCAAGCTCGTCGTTGAAGAGAAGCCGAATGAAGTTCGACCACGCTTTTGAACTCTCCTTGAGCGTAAGCGAGCCCGAACTCCTCCTCGAGCTCGTCGTCAAAAAAGCCTTGACCAAAGGGCATAGAAAAATTCTCTTCTTAAAAGATTCTACAACTATGTCCCCCTCAATGCTCCAAAAACTCAAGTGCTGATGAAGATTAAGGAGCAGCTGTTGAGACCTGAGAGGATGTGCACTCATCCTGACAAGCGTAATCCTAATAAGTACTGTCTCTATTATCGTGACTGTGATCACGATATTGAAGAATATATGATGAGATTGAGGAGCTTATCAGACGGGACCGACTTGGCCAATTTTTATAGTGTCGATCTGATGTAAGAGAAGATCGATCGAGGATACTATCGCAATTAGAACCACCAAGATGAAAGAAGCAATAAGGAGATCAGCCATCTCTTGGTATCATCAACACTATCTCTGAGGGATTTTAGCAAGAGGAGGTCAGCGGATTCGAAGGATCGGTTAAAAGATGAAGGACTGAAGAATCTATCGCTTTCACTGAAGAAGATGCTCAAGAAGTTCAGTTTTCGCATAATGATATGGTTGTAGTTTCTTTAAATATTGCAAACTATGATGTATGCCGTGTTCTTATCGATAATGAAAGATCTGCCAATGTATTATTTTATGATGCTTTCTCTAAAATGTTCATACCTAATAATCGGCTCAGACCAATGAGTACCCCATTGGTGGGCTTCACTGACGATGCTGTGCCAGTCAAAGAAATAATAACATTAACTATGGTGGCAAGACGATATCCAAAATAGTCCAGAGCACAAGTGGATTTTTTGGTAGTAAGAGCTCCATCTGCTTATAATGTGATTTTTGACCGACCTGATCTCAATGTACTTCGGATAGTAGTGTCAACTTACTATTTAAAAATAAAGTTTCCAACAACCTACGAGGTCGAAGAGATCAGAGAAGATCAAGCTTTGGCAAGACATTAATTGCTACTCAATCGCTTTGCAAGGAGGCGAGCAATCAGATTCTTGTCCATTTGATGGGCTAGATGTCCAGGATGATCTTACTGAAGAACGAGGAGAACCTATGGAAGATCTTATCTTAGTCTCTTTGCATGATGAAAATAAGGAGCACACGGTGCAGATCGGCTCCAGTCTAAGAAAAAAATTATGGGAGCAGCTCGTCCATTTCCTACAGAGAAATGCAGATGTCTTTGCTTGTGTTTCTACGGACATATTCGAAATCAACGTCGAAGTTATGAAATATCGCATGACTGTTGATCCCAAACATCGGCCAATGAAAGAAAAGAGCACAGCTATGCCCAAAGAGATTGAAGGCAATCGTCGAAGAAGTTGATAAGCTCCTTAAGATCGGATTCATTCGAGAAGTCTCTTATCCAAATTAGGTTTCCAACATGGTCCTCGTCAAAAAAGCAAACGGTAAATAAAGAATATACATAGACTTCAAAAAGTTAAACAAGGCCTGTCCAAAAGATAGCTATCCTCTACCTAGAATTGATCAATTAGTGGATGCAACCTCGGGCCATAAACTCCTTACTTTCATGGATGCCTTCTTCGGCTATAATCAAATTTAAATGGAACCTGAGGATGAGGAGAATACTACTTTTATTACTGATCGTGGTCTTTATTATTACAGGATCATGTCCTTTGGGCTTAAAAATATAGGTGCAACTTATCAATGCTTAGTGAATAAGATCTTTAAGAAATAAATCGACCGCAATATGAAAGTATATATAGATGATATGCTGGTTAAAAGTTGAGCTTCATCAAGCCACATTGCGGACCTTAAAGAGATCTTCAGCATCCTCTAGAAGTATAAGATGAAGTTAAACCCTACCAAGTGCGCCTTCGATGTAACCTCGGGAAGTTCTTGGGGTACATGGTGTTAAGACACGTGATTGAAGTAAATTCGAAAAAAAATTTGGGCCATTCAAGAGATGACTATCCTAAGATCAATAAAAAAAGTTCAGTGCCTAACAGAAAAGGTAGTGGCTCTGAACCGCTTCATCTCGAGATTGATCGAGCAATGCGTGCCCTTCTTTCAAGTTCTTAAACAACCAAAGAACTTTTGCTGGACCATTGAATGTCAACAAGCATTTAAAAAACTCAAGGACTACCTTTGCTCATCTTTTCTATTAGCAAAGTCCGAACCTGAAAAAAATTATTTTTATACTTGACGGTCTCCACAATAGCTCTTGCATAGTCTTAATCAAAGAAGAAGCAAAAGTTCAACGACCAATTTATTATATAAGTCGGGCCTTGAGGGATGCCGAGATCAGGTACATAAAGTTAGAGAAACTAACTTATACTTTATTGATTGTAGCCCAAAAACTCCGATCTTAATTTCAGGGGTACACTATAATTCTTCTTATTGATCAACCAATTAAGACAGTTCTTCATCGAATAAATGCTTTTGGAAGAATCACAAAATGGATAATTGAGCTTATTGAATTTGATATCAACTTTTAGCCTCGACCGTCAATCAAAGTCCAAATATTGACAATTTCATAGTAGAATGTACTATCTCGGATGAGATTGAACCTGAGCAGAATGAAATCAGTATTTCATAGCTACAGCTGAGCTCCTCTGAAGAAAGAGCAAATCTTTTTGAAGGCTTTTGGGCTCTATATGTGGATGGCTCCTCCAATGCTTCGAATGTAGGTGCTGGATTGATCTTAGTAAATTCGAAGGGAGTCATTGCCGAATACGCATTGCGCTTTGAATTTTTTGCAATAAACAATGGGACCAAATATGAAGCTCTGATTGCGGGGTTAAGGATAGCTAAAGAGTTGAAAGCAGATTGGCCTCAAGTTTATAGTGATTTTCAACTGGTGGTCAGACAAGTTAATGATAATTATGAAGCTCAGAAGGAAAAGATGATGAAATATCTCGAGCAAGTGAAGAGCTTGACCTCGGCCTTCAACCATTTTGATATTAAGTAGATTCTGAGAGTAGAAAATACTATGACCGACCTTCTCTTTAAATTGATGACATTGGTCCCAACCGAACTGTCCAAGGAGATCTTCTTTGAAGTTTTGAATAATACCAAAACTTTCTTTCCAACGGGTGCGAAAAGCAAAAAAGAACTTTGGCACTCATATTTCTTTACTCTCTTCTTTCGAATTTCAAACTTGAGAGTAGGAAGGCTTGCGTTGGGGGTAAACCCTCTCCTACTGAAGTCCGAGAAGGTGTCGAGTCTTGGGATGACCTCGTTCGATGACAATAACCATGACTAACTTCATCCAATAACCCTAGAACCTACAAGGCCTCGTGGGTCTCATCCAAACGAGCTCGAATAGTGGTGGCGGCTCTCAGAGCAATTAAGTGTCCGGTTCTAATGTAATTTGGCCTGGCCGATCTTGGAGCTGCTTGAATTCCTTCCAAACTAGAACCTCTCCAGGCTGCTCGATCTTGGATCAGCATCGGATCGATAGAGCTCCCTCTCTGGACGAACCTCTACAACTTATGGAAAGTGGTGGATCTTTGAATTCTCGCATCAAGAACCTTGAATATGTAAGCAAAAGAACCTTCTCTCCACTTTGTTAGTCTTCGGACGGTCCTAAAAATAGTAGAGCTTCAAAAAAAAATGATTGAGTTGCAAGAGTATCATAGTTGTCCACCCATCACAACCGCCAACCAATCTCTCACCGGGCAAACTTCTTTCAATCACCCACAAGGCTCCTTTTGATTGATTTTCTTCCCGTCGACATTCATCCAATTGACCTCTATCCATCCGAACTCCTTGCATTCGTTGGGAAGGACCTCATCGTCTATGCAGATTTCTTCAATCATATACCCTCCAAACTCCTCTAACAATCTTCCAGTGGATCTTCTTCTGAATTTCCCCAGCAGATCTCCTTCAGGCCAAACTTCTTCAGTCGCACTCCTTCCAGACAGTCTTCTCCGATCGCACGCCTTTCAAATGACCTCCTTTAATTGCACTCCTTCCGAATGAAACTTCTTTCAGTTGGCCTCCTTCCGGTCTATCATCTCCCAATCGTTCAGAAGGACCTCATCGTCTACACGAATTTGGCTACCAATTTAGTACAAATTAACATACATGCAGACGATCTTAAAGGAGTCCAAATTTTTCTAAAACTGTTGAGACTTGAAGCTCTTCATTGCTAATATCTACTTCGTTCGAATTTCAACTTTTAAATCCCAACAAACTGGTACATCATGATAATAGACACTATACTTCGTAACAAACTCCACGTGGCCCCGAACGATCCACTACCAAGCAGTTATGGCTGTCATCATTGATTTGTTATAGGCTCCATCTATATAAGGGATCCTTCAGATACGTTTTATTTGAAAGCTCAAAACTCTGTTTTAATTTTTTGAGTATCTCATTTTTATTGGTTAGAAGAGCTGACTTGATCGTTGGAAAGTCTTGTCAGAGCCACTCTCAATTCTGGTCAGAACTTGCCTTGCAGGTTACCAGCAACGGCCTCATCCTTCCCTACTTCAACTTATTCCGGTATCAACTAGATTTTGCACTAATAATGATGATTGATGATGGAGAAGAAGGAGAAGAGTGCAAAAAAGGGAGGAGCATGTGAAACTGAGATTCTTTTTTATTCGTTGAGTGAATCTCATTATCAATTTTCCATCTGCCCTAGGGGCCATGATTTTATATTTGAGTGTCCATTATTTTGCATCTGACGTGGTGCCCATCTTTCGCAATGGTACAGGATTCAATTCGGACTGGCAAGGTACATGGTGTGTCAAAATCATATAAAGTTAATGATTTTTAATATATATGCATCATCCAGCTAGATGCTTCTCTTGGGCTCTTAGTCTCTTAGCTAGGTTGGATATCGCTCGAGTTTTACTTAACTAACCTGTAGACAAAACTTTTTGACTCGACAAGACAGAAGGTATCCCAACCAACTAGCCTTTTTTTTTTTTTTTTAAAGAAAATATGAACAGGATAGGAGCGGGACTCCAAAACAAAAGAAAAGAAGAAAAAAAAAAGAGAAAAAAAATTAGCAAAAAAAAGAAAAGAAAGAATAAGTGAAAAGAAAAGAATAAAAGAAATGAAGAAGGAAAAAAAGAAAGATAGAAAAAAAGGAAGAAAAAAAAAAGATGAAAAAAATGAAAAAAAAAGGAAGAAAAGAAGAAAAGAAAAAAAAGAAAGAAATAAGAAGCGAAAGAAAAGATAAAAGAAGCAAAGGAGAGGCAAAAGAAAGAAAAGATAGATGAAAATATAGAAAGATAAAAGAAGCAAAAAGAAAGAATGGGAAAGAAAGAAAGGAAATTAAAAAAAAAAGAGGAAAGAATGAGTAAAAAAATAACAAGAAAGAAATAAAGAAAGGAAGGAGAGAAGGAAGCAGAAAAGAAAAGGAATTGAAGGAAGAAAGAATAAAAATAAAAAAGAAAGAATAAAGAAAGAAAAAGAAGAAGGTAAAAAACAAAAAAAGAAAAGAATAAAGAGAGAGAATTGGAACATTTCTAATAGGATGTATTTGACCAAGACAGCTATCTGGATGGGATAAGGCAACGGTGCTCTCTGAAAAAATCAGGATACTCGCATGTCATGAGATTTAATCTCTTTTACAAACATAAGTTAAGTTTTTCTAAAATCTAATTTTTGTGATCTCATATTTTACTTCAACTTTCATGAGCTCACGACGAGCTCAAGAAACTATTTCCAAGTTGGTCTTTGGATGATGGTACTAATCTAGTCCATTAAAATCCATCATCAATATTTTATACATAATCTATACAACTCAATGCAAATAGTAGTAAGATGCCTTAGGATTAATATTGATGGAATGAAATAGTTGTCGAGGTCAATTTGAAATATTTTGGAATTAGCAAAAGGTTGACAATCCATGCTAAATAGCATAGTCATATCTAGATTTGAATTGGACTTGAACCCTCACATTTGGATTTCACTCCATACTTGGGACATCCCCAATCAATTATACTATTAAAAACCAAAAATTAAAACCTATCTGGCCTCTTAGTATTGGTATAGGAGTGACTTGTGACTTGAAATTTGAAGAGAAAGATTGAGCAAGGCAAGTAAGAAAGAGATTGTCCCCTCTTCCAAAACTATGTCAAATGCATCCGTTACCATTGATGCATAAATAAACTAATCGAAGACCTGCATGTTACGCAGAGCTGATAACTATATACTATAATTATTAAATTTTTTTAATAATAAATATTCATAATAAATATTTTTAAATTTTTTTAAAATATTTTATTTATTTATTTTATATATTATATTTTATTTATTATTTTATAAAATAATATTTTTTTCTTTCTTTCTATTCTCATATCTTCTTCGCACCCGCCAGTGTCGTCCTACCATAGCTCTCCTTCTCTCTCAACAAATATCGAACCCGATCGCACCTCCACCATCTCTTTTCTTCTCATATCTTCTCCATGCTATCTGGTGTCGACCCACTTCACCTGTCACTCTACCACTACTTTTCTTCTCTTTTGGCAAATGCAAATCCTGATCGTACCTCCTGACGTTCCTGTTGGTACCGCTACCTCCGACGCCATCACTGCCCCTCCTTTCTCCTCCTTTCCCTCCTGCCTTGCCCCTTTCCTACCGCCAACATTTCTTGTCTCGACCATCCTCTCTTCGCCCAACCTCCTTCACATGCTCTTGCATTGGGAATTTTGCTCGTGCCACTTCATAGCCTAGTAAGAGGGTTGGTCTTTAGCGACACTACTGACGGCGGAAGCTATGGTGCGAACCTCGAGATAGGATACTAGTATATCCATATTTATATCTATTTTATCTAACAAATATAAATACGGATATGGATATTATTCGGATGCAAAAGTTCATATCCATATTTATTTCAAATGAATATAGATATAATTTAAATATTAAAAATATAGATATAATTATGTATGTAACTTAGATAATTAAACTTTATGATTGTATAATCAAATATATTACTAAATAAATGATAAATCAAATTAATAACATATTTATATACTCATATATTTTTTTTTAAAATTAATAAATACTACATAAAATTATATAGAATTATATGTAGATTCGAATATTCAAATACGAATGGATAATTGTCTATTCATATCCATATCTATTTTTTTTTATGGATATGGATATGGTTACGAATATTATTCGGATCCTCAAATTTTTATATATATTCGGATGGATTTGGATACATAAATGAATTCGGATGGATTATATTCATACCACTTTTATCCCTATTAAATCTAATCTTTTGCATGTATGTGCCCAAAGATGGTCTCATCTTCAAGACCTATTTATCAGCATAAACATCCATCAAAAATAATGATAATAAAATATATTTTTTGATGAAAAATAATAATAATATATTGACCAATCGATCAAATGTAGATAACCCACTATTCCTCTACCAAAGTGAAACTTGACTAAAATAGCGTAATTATGGACGAGTTTGGCAGAAGGTTGATTGATTTAGGATCACTTACATAATAGAATAATGATGCAATAAAATGTGATGGTCCTAAAGCAAAAAAAAAAAAAAAAAAAAACACCCCACCCATGGAAGGCAAGATCAGGGTTGGGTTGGGTAGTCTTCCCTAGATGACTCCTTCCTCGGGACCACATCTCTAAAATCACATAAAAAAACCAATTGCTTCTAGACGAAAATCCCCAACCTCTAGGTACCCACCATTGTTTAACTCCCCAAATCTAATTATCCAAACTAAAAGAAATACGATCCTCATTGATAGCCGTCTACTACCATCCCCGAGCTCCGGCCATCATTGCCTCCGGGCACTTCTCTCTCCCTCCTCTCCGGCCCTTCGCTCTCATCCTCCATTTCCCTCTTCCTCTCAAGCTCTGGGTACCCACCATTATTTAACTCCCAAAATTTAATTATCCAAACCAAACGAAATACAACCCTTATTGCTGGTCGTCTACTACCATCCCCGAGCTCCGGCCACCGTTGCCTCCGAGCACTTCTCTCTCCCTCCTCTCCAGCCCTTCGCTCTCGCCCTCCATTTCTCTTTTCCTCTTAAGCTCTGAGCTCTCGGAACTCCTCTAATGGTGGTCCAGAGCCCTCCCTCGTAGCTCCGAGAGGTGGAGCTCTTCGACGGTGCAGTCGATCTCATCGTGCCGGCGATGCTGAAGAAGTAGACGAACACGGCTAGTGCCATCTAGAACCGGCAGTCGTGTAGCATCGTGTCCCCCTCAAGGATCCTCTTGATTAGGAACGGCACAGAGATTAGGAGGGCGACGGCCAAGAAGGCGATTTGTCTAGGGAAAATCGGGGGATGGCGGATGATGGGGCTGACGGGGACTTGGTCTTGGCCTCGACGAACTCGGCCATGAACTCGGTGAGGCGAGAGAAGCCGGACTTGTCCATGGATTCGAAGTCGCGGGGGGAGCAGCGGTGGGGGCCGATATAGCAGAGGTGGGAGAGGGCGGTGACGCTGAAGAGGGAAAAGGAGACTTGGAATTCTTGGAACTCGATGTCGTAGAAGAAGGAGAGTACGTCGGTGGCCGTTGGTGGTGATGGGGCGATGCCCGCGTCCTCCGCCTCGTCCTCTCCTCCGATCATGACCTCTCCGCCCGCCTCCTTCGCCGCTGATTGCCTCCCCGCAATCGCGAGGTTCCTCTGATATTTTTTTCAAGATTTTCTCGTGTATTTTACATGGATGGACGGCTTCGAGCGGCCAAATACCTTTAATCTTTTAAAACTACTTTATGGGGGATGGGGACGCATGATGCACCGGAGGAATTTTGGCTTGTTGAGTTCACAACAACACAATACTCCTCTATAATATATATATATATATATATATATATATATATATATATATATATATAATATATATATATATATATATATATATATATATATATAATTATTCATTAATAGTGATTAAATTCCTTCTATATATGGTTCACCAACTCTGCTTTTACATTGTTTATGTTATTGAAGGATAGTATCATGGTCACAGAAAACTTAATACTTAGAAAAAGTATAATTAAGAGACTTAGAATATCAATGCCCTAGACAATGCCTTTTTCTAATCTGGTTAGGATGAACCTACTTTGGTTTGACTGTACTTACTGGCACCGTAATTTTTGTCCCCTTGGATTACAGCCCTATCGTATTGGATTATTCATGCTTTTGTTTTTCCTTCTCTCGTCCTAAAATTGTTATCTAAGCTAATTAAGCTACAACTATTCCATTGATTTCACAATATACTTAGATTTATAAACAGTTGCTGCTACATAATGTTGTTTTTTTGGAAATTCATACTCAGTGGTAGTGATTGGGATGGAAAGAGGAAAAACCCCAGGTCAAATTTTTTGGAGATACACCCTATAATTTTGATCAAATCTAGAACATCTGATGGCTAAGCAAATTGTATGGTCATCGGAGCAAGGCTGAATTCATCTATTAACCCTACTTGAATTCTTAATGGTAGGTCGTAGATTATGTATTTTCTTTCTTTTAAAAACTATCATTTTATAAAATATATATCAATAGCTTAGTTATTCAACCGTGCAATACAACTAGATTGATTTGATGAGATATGGAAGAGTCGCGTGAAAAGTAGAAAATGTTGTACAACAAAGTGAAAGACAATTATCAAGCAAACCTATTTAATGAGCTCTCAGAAACTATAATCGGTGAAACTTTACTTGAAAGATGGATTGATTCACTAAATGAATCAATAGTATTACTAGTGATGATGTGAGCTTAGAAGTATAGTACGTTAACTTACATTTTCTAATACTGAACATGGCGTAATCGTGCCATTACTAGATTTATTCATTGAAATATTAAGGAGCAGAGTCAAGCAACTAATTAATGATGCATGATACATTGTTATTTTAGAGACTATTTAAATGAACTTGGGTTGCTTGATTCGTGATTGGACTCGAAATTAGAATAGAAATTGAAATGGATTAGAATCGAAATTGGAATGGTCTAATTCTTTAAAATATTTGGTTATCAGAATCGAAATTAGAATAAAAATAAAAATAAAAATTTGAATTCATAGAAAAAAATCAGGATTGAGTTTTAGATAAATTGAACTATTTTTATTTCATCCTGAAATTAAAATCAAAATGAGACTTCTTCCAACCAAGCGGTTAGAATGAAAGTCATCTATTTTCATTTCGATTCTAGACTCCTACTCCCTTCAACCCAGCATCCCTTAAAGATTATATTATTTGAGAAATGCTAACCAAGGGTACCGGCTTTCCTTGCTCTACTTGCCAAGCTTTATAAGCTGGAGTCCCCTGCTCAACTAGTCTACCCTCCGTATTATCAGATCCTCCAACACCGCATTCGTCTTCTATATATGTAGGTTTCTCAGGTCTTCCATCTCCCTTCCATCCTTGAGGTTTTATCATATTCCTCCCCTCCATCTCTCAACGTTTTAATTTATGACAGGTTCCTGAGATATAAGGAGAGAGAACCATGGAGATGTGGAGTGCCAGTGTTCTTGGACCATAAAGATGCTACGAGGAAGAATGTTAGGAGATGACGAGAACCTAGTTATATATCCTTGGACTTTAATATGCTTCAAGAAACTTTACCATACCCAGTGAGGATCATGGCCATCTGATGTTAGATTAGCATAGAACAAGTCAGCCATATCAATATTAACAAAAATCTCATATTGTCCACCCACAGAGAAAGCCTCTAAGCCTAGGATCGATGTTGGGACCGGCGACCATTGTCACTTTGGGACAACCTGATTGACAGCTTGAGAGGTCATCATTCATGCGAGGCTCATCACTTCCTAATTACGCGTTTTCCACCGTGCCTCGGATTTTCCCCGGTTCACTTGCACCTGGTGCATGCAATAATTTCTCGTGCGAGAGGGTTACCCAAGTAGAAAGCGCACTGTAAGTCTTATCTTCAGCCGCGCCGCAAAATGGTGTACTCGGGAACTGGAATCCAGCGAAGCGCAACGGTCGCGACATCAACCGTTGGATCATGCAATAGCCGCTTTGAAAGATCATTGCTTTGAGAGATGTGCAAGTCTAGATCCAACGGTTTAGGTCGCCACGATACAGCGCGAACCCGCTGGACGCGTTGGCCCCACCACCTAGCATTGTGCGCGTGATTAAGAGCTCAGGTCGAGGTCATTACCGGAGGACGGAAAGTCCGCTATATAAATGACTCCCTGAGACGATGTCACTGACGAGGGGTTGCTCTTCTCCGGGTCTCCCCCTACGTTGACGAGGGGAAGCTCCTCCCCGACTTGGAAATGTAGCACTTTCTGAGTGTCTCTCCCAACTCTTTCCAACATCTCTCGTCTTTTCTCCTCCTCCTCCTGAAAAGCTATCAGAGCCCTCTTTAGGGGAACCCCGCGTCCCCCTCCTCTTCTCTTCCCTTCTGGATTTCCTCGTCCGCCAGCGATGGCTACTCCGGCCGCCGTGAATCCTTTGAGAAGGCCACTGGAGACGGCAAATGATGATGAAGGGCCGGGAGCCTCAGCTAAAAAGCAGAAGAGGGAATTTCCAGAATTCGAACCGAGAAGGTTTCTTGAATTTTTCTTTTTAAGAAAAACATTTCTTGTTTCTTCCTTTAAGAAGAGGCATTGATGGGTTTTCTTGGTCTTTTGGTTCGTGATCTCTTGATTAAGGTTTCTTGAAATAAAGATTCGCTCATTTTTCCAAGAAGAGCGTCCTTTTTGTCTTCTCTTTGTGGTTTCTTGATTTTTTTTGGGGTTTCTTTAGCTACCAGGCGTATGAAGTGCCGTTGCGGAGGAACAGGGATCGGGAAAGACGATGACCACTTCAAAAGGATTGGAAAGGAACTTAAGATGAGTGGGGACCGCTGGCTCATTGTATTTCTTGCGCCCACCGTCCATCATCAGTCAGGTCAACTCGAACTCTTGATTCCTTTTTTATCTTCCCCTCTAATTATCATGTAGTGGTTTTTCGTTTTCGTTACCAAGATTTTGTTTCTTAAGTTATTTTATGGGCTTAATTTCTTTTTGTTCACTGCTGACAGCAATTCGAGGTGATTTAGATCCACACCGATCTTGAAGCGGCTCATTACATTGGTGCGAAGAGAGTTGATGAGTGGACTATTGCTTTCTGGGTAAAGGAAGCCTTCACTTATCACTGTTGATTGTTTTTAGTGGAGGCAACATATCCGTGCATATGCTGAAGTTTGCACTACAAAGTTTTATTTTCTTTTCCCCTTTAAGACAACACTATCTTTAATCTTATGCTATGATCATTTTGTCTTAAAAAGGCTAAATACAGTGAAGGCGCGATCTATTTCTTTTCTAACTCCTTATGTATCAATATTGATTCATTCTATGATTTAATTCGTTATAATGCGGTCTTGTCATCATTCACTGTCACCCTGTAGCATCACTAGCTGTGCTCTGTTTTTTACTGGAATTTGTCTAATTCATAGAGTGGAGCACATGCCTATTGGGTTACTTTGCTAGAGTTTATTAATTTGTGTCCTTCATAATGATGATAATCTACTGATTTACATGTTACATTTTTATGATACGGAAACATAATGAACCATATTCTTCTTCAAATAATAGCAGATATTTCTCTTAACTGGTTGTTAGTCAATGGTATGGATGAATTTCCACATCCTCGAAATTTTCTTTTAGAATAATTAGAACTCCCAATTTGAGAACCCTTCAGTTTAGCTATTCTCCCAAACCATTTTAACATTGTATATGGACATGTGAATATGCATGAATGCTTTCATATGTGCTTATATCCACCCCATTTTCTCTAGCTTGCATTAGATGCATCCATATCCTAAATTTTGGAGATCTCACAACTGCAAAGAATTTGTTGCTTATGATGAAGCGCAATGGATATTCAAAGCAAAGAAAAATAATGGTAGAGTGTATATGTAGAGTTGTGGTTTATAATGGTTATACCATAATGACTCGATACCACCGTAATGCCTGGAGTAATTCATCTGGATCATGACATTACTTTCATGTTGTTTAGGGTCATTGCCGCTATTTTATAAATGTAAATCATAAATTACTGCTATCTTTGATATAATAAAATGTCAGTACATTGATTACAACTAAATTTCTATTTTTCATTTAACATTAAATTTAAATATGGAAAATTAGTCATCAATGATTCGTGTCAATATGGTTTAAAATCAGCAATCTACATTCTCCCAACCTGGGGCATTTCCATGCACGCATTTTAAGAGCATCAATTCTCAACTAGTATGTTCTTTATTTCTTTCTCTGTTTTCTATGCGGAATTATTTATCTGCATGTACATGTTTTTTATAGTTTGCACATAAAGCATAGTGAGTTTGAAAGATTTGTATATGTTTTGTCTTTGCAAACATGTGAAAACGCATGAGATATGAATTGCAAATATGTGTTGGAATTGTACCTGCGAGTGGGCTTCTTGGATAATCATGTCTTTCTGTACCTATTTCCTTTTCCTGTAGCATTCTTTTCTTTTGGTTATCTTGCATCTTTTGTTGTGTATTGGGTTAAGATTCTGTTATGGGTTGTCAATGTTCGACATCAAAGAGAAGGATGGACCAGGATGGACTTCTATGCTTGAGACGAACTAATGCTATAGAAAAAGGATGGATCCCTAAAGTTGATGCCAAGAAGCCAGACTGCTTGTTATTGCTCACTGTTATATGTACTCATTCCTTCAGTCTACCTTTTTATATGTGTCTTCGTGGTGTTGTCCGTTATGGATTTCAAGATAAACTTTCTGAACTTTAAACCATTTTGGATGCTATGGTGAATACATGGTTCCTGCGCATTCTTTATTGCTAATCTTGGGTGAATACATGTTTCCTGTGCATTCTTTATTGCTAATCTTCGGGTGGAAGAAAATATTTTTTCTTTATGCTCATGGATTCATGAAGTGTATCTGGTTTGGGTAGATCATCATTTTTGTCAATTCTTTTACAGATTTATACTGTGGTGGGTGGAAGTGAGATGGAACTCTATGTCTGGACAGCTAAAGAAATCAAAAGGTACTATGATCTAAAGCTATTCCTTCATGAAAATCTAAAAAGCCAGCTGGAATTATTGTGGGCTAAGGTTTTTGCATCTCTGTTTTCCATCTTGCATATTTGCTTTTTTCTCATTTTGTAGTCAGATTTGATCTAATAAATATGATCATTTGGCATGATTTTTGTAGTCATGCAGTGTGATGCCTCAGTCGCCTGGTTGCAGAACTCACCATTTTATTAGCATAGCAATGTCACTGAAAGAATTAAGGCATCAAGACAGAGAATGTCCAATTGGCATGAAAAGATCTGTTTTTCTGTAGATGGCCATGGTCTAGTCTGTGCCAGCAAGGTATTACTATAGCCATATTTAGTTGTTATTATATGCCATACTGTAATTTTCATTTTTTGTCCCTATTTTTCTCTTTGAGCAATAGAGTGGTTATGCCACCTTTCAGGTTTAAACCTGAAAGGTTGCCCCATTGCATGCATGGGAAGAGGGGTGCCAACTGGCAGATTTAGGTCCTAAGGGCAGGGTTTCAAATACCAGTGGCACGGTAGGGTGTCCCACTGTCCCATGTGTTAGGAGGGGGCAAATTTGGAAATGGACCAGGCAGGACTTACTGTCCACCGTTCTAAGTGTCAGAATGCCTCCACAAGGAGGACAGCCTTGTCCCACGATGTTTAAATCCTTGCCTAGGGCCATGCTTGGTGTTGCTTAACAAAGTCCTCTTGTAACTTTTAAAGCACAAAAGTTACATTTGAATAACAAAAAATGAACTAGTATATCATAACATCATCTAAGAAGTGTTTCTAGAGGAAGCAGAAGTCGAAAGGACACTCTTAGGAGAAGCTAGAAAACTGTTTTGGCTTCTTCTTTTGTGAGATTGATCCTTATCTTTCAAATACGATGAGCCTCTACATGGAAAGTGGTTGTAACATATGACATTACCAAATATCTAATATATAAAAAAAGTACTTTTTTTAAGAACTTGAATGAAAATGATAACTGAGAATCACTTTTTAAAATGCAGAAGCGACACCCTCAGTCCTGTTGGGTGAACAGTATTTACTGATAGTTCATTTCTTCCCTCTTTTTCTTTCTTGTTAACCTTAATTAGTTAGTAAGTCATTTCTTCCCTATAATTTTACCATTTAATTTAGAACAGGCCACTGAAATCTGTGTGCAAACTGTTCATATTCCATACGCTGCAGCGGGGTGCGATTCTGCTATGAAGAATGTAGTTCAATATAATGCCTTTCTTGAGGAAGTGTTGCATGCAATTGAAATATGGTTGCTGGATGGTATGATGATTGAGTGATTAATTATTATTTATCTGATTATTTATTTTCAATCAATATTTGATATACCTTTTTGGATTTAATATCCTCATATACTTGGAAATCTATGATTTTGATTCCTACTTTCATGTTGTTTGCGGACTTTGGACATTACTTGCTATGTTTTGATGTGTCGTTTCACCAAAATTATTGTATTACCTTATTGCTATAACTACCATGTAGAGTAGCGGGTGTAAGGGTCGAGAATCCACAAGGACCGTTGGATTGGTTATTTCAAAAAACCTAAAGGAAGAAGGTTAAACACGGATTCTTTCAATAAAAAAAAACTTACATCTAACTAATCTAAACGTAAACTAATTACAAGAGTTGATCAGGCACAAAAGATTTGAGGGATTTTTGAAAATATTATGCAAACAGTTTTTTTTTAATTCTTTTCATGTGTTCGTGTTTGTGATTAGAGTTTTACAATAATCTATCCTTGGAGACCCCGAGCCGTACCCTTAGATCACAACTCGTCCCGTAAGGTATAGACTATGCAAAATAACATCTCACTGAACTACAAAAAGAGAGACTACTTTCCAAAATGATTTGTCTCTCTTGAGCACGAGTCGTACCCTTAGATCATGGCCCGTCCCAGCGGAGTATAGATTGTTCACATGGAGGAAAAATAGGAGGCTAATAAAGGACTTGAAAGAGAGTTGCAATAGAATCAAATGTACTTTTTTTTTTATCATGAAAAGCAATACATAAGATAAAAATGTAAAACATAAACCCATTTACAATATGATTCACCCCCGAAGTTGAAGTTCCTTGCTGCGCCTTTTGGTGAATATGCTTGCCTTAGATCCTTCGCTTCCTCCTAGTTAACTATTTGAAACAGAGGTTAAGATAGTTGGAAGGCTTGGTCTAGGGATTCCAAGGGGGAAAGAGAAGAGATGTGAAGAAGAGGAAGAAGGTTTGAGGCATGGAGAAGGTGGAGGGTAGCACCTAGGGTTAGAATCTCCCCGAAGATGGCCTGGTGTGAAGGAGAGAATAAAGGAGGCGGCAACTAGGGTTTGCTTTTAGGTGTGGTGCTTGATGCCCTATGCTCTAAGCATGAGGGCTTATTTATAGGGGTCAGGGGGTGCTAGGATTTTGTTTCTTTTTCATGTGGGATTAATACATATAAGGGAAGGCACGAAAGGGAGCCTTATGATCTTAAGGGCTGAATTCTCCTATGTTGATCTTTAAGTCATGTTCATACTTGGATCTTCATGAGTAGGCGTTTCAAATTGTAGCCTTTGGATGGAGTGTTTTGCTTCAAACCGTTAGATCTCTTGCCTTTACTGGTAGTCTCTTTTAAGCTGGTCCTGTTTCACTTGATTTGGAGCCGAATTGGATTGAATTGAACCCAATCTCTTGATTACCTACAAAATAGAATAAGAGCATCAAATTCCAATTAATTAATATCAATCAATGCAATGTTTGATGTTCTTATTGCTATAAATTAAGTGTTCATCACTATGCAATTCTGTGTTAATGCATGCCTTCACAAGGTAGGCAGTAGCTCGATTTATATACGTCAAATATGTAACACTGCTTTCTTTACCCACCCAATGGTTCATGGCTGATCATACAAATAGGGGAGAAGACCTGAATTGTACAAGATGTCTAATCTAATTAAGAATTGCATTTTACCTTAGTTATTCTAATAGACAAAAACATCATACATACATGATATGTTTTTTATTTAACTGCACTTATTGACAGTTGGAGAGCGGGAATCGTCCCAGATCGGATAAGTGAGGGACTCTAGTTAGTCTCAAATACACATGGGCCTGTCCACCTACTAGCTTAAGATTTTGGGTGGATTTTAACATGGATAAATTTGATGAAAGCAAATACCCTTTATCAGGAAAAATATTGTATTCATTGTAGATTTTAATTTACACAAATCCAATGAAATTGCTGAAATAATTTTAAAACCAATTTACATTTTAAGGTGCATTGCCAATACTTATGATGCATCTCATTATATCAAATCAAACAATGTTGGCCATACTTGTAGACTTTTTTACTCCTGTATCAAATTGCATGGGTTTAGTTATTTCCTTTTATTAGGATGTTATGTTAGCCAAGCTCGAATATGTTTACTTGCAATGATTATGTAACTACAATATGAGCTGATAAACAATGGTGAAGGGGCAAAGCATGTCCTTGATGTTTATAATAATGATTTTGGTTTTTGGCTGGTGTTTGAATTTCTAAAATCATTTTCTGGTTATGAAGTGCTCCTAAAGACTGTACTCTGTTTAGAAGCAATATGGTTAGGCTATATCTGTCCAAAATTGTATGAATTAATGCAGATTTTTAAATATTCTGGATAAGTAAGTTATCCTGATAGTACATATATCTGTTTTTCGTTCACTTTTACTTCACCTTTTTTTTCGTATTCAACTATTTAATTTGGATGCAAGGCATCAAATCATGTACTCTGCCTCATTTTTGTATATAGAATTATTACTGCTAAAGCAATAGAGTGGTTCCTGAAGAAAATTATTTATTTGTCGCATTTGACAGTTTCTTATTTAACTGGAGGGAGTGCTTCAGTAGATGCACTGACCTCAAAAATGCAAAAGGAGGCTCTGTGTTTATCTCATTTTGGAAAGGTATTCTTAGCATATATTCTTGATTTGAAGTTTTGAACTACATTCTGAATCCTGAAGCAAAAGATTATAGTGTAGGTAAATTCATTGTCTGTCACTGATGTTGCTGAAGAGAGTATCCACATACCAGATTGTTCATACGTGATATGTTTTGAGTTGCCAAAAAATGTTTGTAGTTATGTCCAGTCACACAGATTAGTTCGCCAAGCTGGTTCTCATCATGTCATCATGCTTGAACGGTGTAATGATGCCACTTATCATCATCTTTACCATTATTATCTTCTATTTTTCTTTTTTAAGCAAATCTGCTTCCCTTTCTTATATAGCGTCTACATGTATACATCTTAATATCAAATACTTAGTTTAAGCCTCATTTATTTTATTGTACTATTCCTTGCCTTTCAGTTGGTATACTTGCAGATTCAGTGCTACTTTAGTTATATATTCTTTTCTTTCACTACTTGTTGCCTAGTTATCATTAAATAAACATCGTAGAGACTTACAATCTAGAAGAAACTCCATAACAATAAAACAACAAATAAACAAATGTGCATCTATGCTAAATATGGCACATTTAAGCTCACAACAACAGGGTTGCATTCCTGATTTCATGTATAAATGTATTCAACATTTCTTTTAGAAAATTATTTCATGAATCAGAAAAATGGAACAGAATTCTTGAAAGTGGATGAACCTTAAGGAATTTTCACATTCTTGAATAAAGGTGAAAGCTAGTAGAAAGACTGCTAATATCTCAACATCAACGTTGCCCAAGATAAGGTCTTAGCCTACGAGATTTTTCTTTTCTTTTCTTTTTTTTTGGTGGGCGGGGAGGGGTGAGGAGAGGAAATTATTAAGTGAATGATTGATCGATATTGCTAGCAAATTCCAATGTTGTCAAACATCTTAAAGGTGATAGAAAAGCCTAGACAATTGACTTGCACAATGCAAGCTAAGGTACAGTGCGTCCATTCAGGTTGTTGAAATTGGTCTTTAATTTCTTATAAATTGTTCTGTTTTCAGTTGTTTCAATACGTCAGCCCTTTAAAATGATGTTAATACTTGTTCTTTTTCGCTTCTTTGTTGAGTTGCTGTTCTGTTGGCTGGTTCACCATGACTACTAGGGAACATTTTTTACTCAATTAGGACTACCAGGCAACTTTTGAGATGCTTGCCTTTGGCTTTTTATGGTTGCTTTCAATTCTTTGTGCGACACTTATGATTAGAGGGGTTTTTTCATAAATCTGTTTTGTAGATTGCTGCTGATTAAATTCTGATAAATATGTACTTGCAGGGGAAACATCCAACAAAAAAATCTATTATTTGATATCATTACAAGCAAGCACTGTATGATGGACATTACTTTAAATAGGGACCCTGATGCCCTTACCTGTAAGCTATCTAGTGATGAGGATATAGATGCATGTCATACTGAGTCAACTGGTGCAAGAGTAAAAGCAGACTCCAGTGTCAGTCTTCTCTATAAATATTGTGAAAAGATTCCTAGAGATAACTACGATGCATTTTTCTTGATAACCAAGGCTGCATTTTTAAACCTTTTCCCTGTTTTGTTTTGTTTTGCTTGCTAGGCTCTTTTTATGGCCCTTGTTGGCACAAAATGTTCTTGTTGCAGGTATTTCACTCCAAAACCACTATTCAAATTCACAGTGTGGTGGGTCCTATAGGTGCACGTTGACTTTACCTCCCAGTGCTTCATTTCAAACATTAGTGGGCCCATTTCATCAAAATTCTCATGTGGCAAAGCAGTTGGTATGCCTGGATGCATGTAAAAAGCTGCATCAATTGGGAGCTCTTAATGATCATTTTCCCCCATTTGTTGAAGAGTTTTGAAATGGTACGAGATAAAAAATTTGAGGAAAAAGGAACTGCTGTAGGGGCTGGTAAGGGATCTCTTATAATGCATCTGTGATGATAATAAGAGATAGAAATCTATTTGTTATCAACCCAATTGTTTTCACTACCATTCCTGGCAATTATTGAGGCACTTATGCAAATTTCTTGATTTATTTATTTGATTAAGTATAGTTCAGAGCAATTTCTAGAGTTGATAATGCATCTCCTAGCATTTCTGCATTTAGTAAAGTATAAATTAGATTAAACATTGTTTTGTTCAATGTAGGGTCTTTAATATGCAAGGATCTGAATTATTTGTAATCTTTGTCATATTATCTTAGAACTGTGCAGAATTGCATCATGTATAATCTATAACTTGACACTTAAAATATTGGGTCGGAAAACAAAAGTATTGGTTTACAGAACAACTCAGGCATTGGTTAGCATCTCCATGACTAAGGTCCAGAAAAAATGGTTCCTATGCTGATGAAGTTATGTTCTACACCTGCTGACACCAGCATAAGCATTTTAAATCGAGCATTGAAAAACAGTCTCTGATCATTTAATGGAGGCATCTATTCTGTGCTAAACATTTTAGGTATCATCTTTATTTCATGTGAAACTACAGTGATATTTGACTCTGTGGGTGAAGGATACAAATGGCAGAAGCAATGGCATTATTTCCACATATTGGATGGAACTGGCAATGGGATCTAAAGTTTATGTCCTTCAGCCAGAAAAATGATACTAAACCACTGATCCAGTAATATTTTTGGACAACTACAACTAACAGATTCATCCTATTTATTATGGTGTAGAAAGCTAGCCCCCTTTCTCTTTGCAATTAGTGGTGTAGAAACTGATCCTGTTTATTTATTGACAACTACAGCCAAGGCACTCAGAATATGTCCACCATTCACCATCATGGAGATAGGACTTGATGAAGCATCAAAAGGTTTAACCTATATGGGTTTATAGAACTTCCCCATATTATGCCAAGCCCATCATGACAACATTGTTAAAAGTTTGCTAAGATTAGCTTTACTTTCTTCTTCATATGTTGAATTTGGTATACATCAGTGCCTCATTAATGGTTCTTTAAATTCATGAATGAGGTTTACTTTTAGATGAATGAAGTTATTATTGGATTCACATGTGGAAGTATGAACTTTAAAGTTATAAGTCAAAAACTGAAACTTGGAAAGGAACTATTTTGAGTGAAAGAATCCATTGGTTTCATGATGATCTCAAAAATCTGTCTGTAATAATTGCATCTTTTAGAGATGTTGAAAAGTTGCTGCCAATTATATATTTTATGTATTAATTCAATATTTTGTAAACTTTTGTTCTAATTCTTGATGGTTGATATTCATTGGTGTAACCACAGATATTCATTGGTGTAACCACAGATCTTGTTGAAAAGTTGCTGCCAATTATATATTTTATGTATTAATTTCAATATTTTGTAAAATTTTGGTGTAACCACAGATCTGGTGTGTCCTTTACGTGTGTTAACTGATGAGGAGAGTATTTTAGTTTGAAAAAGATTGCAAGGCAAATAACATGATGTCAGAAATAGAATGTAGAGAAAAGCATGGATCAGTGTCCTGAATGGCCAGTGCAAGAAACAGTGGGGACTTTATGTGGCTGAAAGCCTGAAACCCATCTTCCACATTGAACTTGTGGAGAACCAAGTCAGTATTTTTGAGTTCAACTTCTAATAAGTCCTTTCATTATATACTTACCTTCTTAATGTGATTCAGATCACCTGTCAAGAATAAGAAATCTTGATGCACTTTTATCAAGAAATCATCAAAATAAAAGGAGTGTCTGCGGGTTTAGCTCAGGTGGAATGTTTTGCTCTTTGTCGAAAGACATCTCTGAATCCTCAATAACTTGGCTTGAATCATATGCTTGACATTTGTCTACTAATATTATTAGGATCTTCTGACATTTATGCTCAAATTATGAATAGAACTTTGCACTATTTAGTCTTCAAAGAAAAAAGAAATTGTTTCATATTCATTCCATGTTTAGAAAAAGTTTCAGAAATTAGCTAGGATGAATTACAGGTAATCCACAGATCAGCTAGTTATTTTTTATGCTTTCTCTGAAATATTTGAAGTGCACATTACCAGCGACGGTCTGTACGGTATAGGAATTATTCAAGCATTTTATATTGTTTTTCTTTATCTATGACTTGTTCTAAATGTTCATATTTTGTTGGAAGGTACAACATAACGGAAAGAGCTACATGGGACAAGGACTGTTTGTGCTGTCTGGAACTTGCGCACATGAGAAAGCTGGTGTAACTTTGCAGGGATATAAGTTGAACTTTACATGTGATCAAGTCAGCTAGAATTACTCTTTGTTCTGCTCATTGATGTGATACTGGATGAAGATGTTGCTTCTGCAGAAATTGATCTTGGTTGATGAGATGGTCAAGGCCTCTCTCTCTCTCCCTCTCTCTCTCTCTCTCTCTTCCTCCTTCCTGTGGGCCTATTCAGTTGGATATTGAGCAGGTATCTCTATGGCTAAATGGATTTGATTCATTTCATTTTATAAGTTGTTTTCCTCCGTGCTTTCATGTTGTTTGACCTAATCATTTTGTCACCTTTCATACCAGGTGGAACAAGCAAAACTCTTCCAAGAGATTTTCTTCAATGGATTATTTGGCAAGTTAATTTTAGGATATAAATCATCCAGGAACCAAGGAAACTTTTACTAAAGGAAGATGACAAATCATTATGGAACACTCTGTACATGTATTTGCTTTTACCATTGCCCATAGGAAACTTTGTCTAATCAAGATCATTAAGTTATATACATCAATTGGAAAAGAATCAATGCAACTGCTTCAATCATAAGATTTATAAGAAATATGCGTACACCTGAGGCTGATGCTGTGAATCAGATGTGAATCAATTGGCTAATAATGTTGCAAACCTTCAGAGCTTTAAAGATATGATAGTGACTGCAATCCATACAGGCAAGATATATTCTGTTCTTGACATGGTAAGTGATTCATATGATGTTAGTCCATTTGATGGGACGTTGGGACTAATGATAAATCATCATCAGAATTTCGTACATTTTTCAAGTACTTTAATAACAAGTAGGTCAGTTGACTATTTGACATATTGTAATGCTATGTATTATACATTGCCTGCTGATTGGCTTTATGCCATTTCAAGTGAACTATTATACTGGCTGTCCAGCTATTTTATTGTGCTTTGGCATCCAGGTCAGCCATTATTGCTGCTCAAGCACAGCCACAGTCCACACAACCTTCTATGTTCTTAGTATGAAGGTTAGTCATTCTACTTTCAGAAACATCCCATCCTTGGTTAACTTATTTTTGTGATGTTTGACATCTGGAAAAAAATATCTGATCTTCATTAGCTACTAGTACTCATTGCTTAAATAATTTTGTTCCTTGGTTACTGTGTAATGGAAATGAGGAAATGTAAAAAATATTGATGAGCGCTGGTTATGTCTCTATATACGCATATATGTATGTATGTATATGTATATATCGAGATTCTGATATATGTGAAAGTGCATAGCGTCCAACATTTTGTGACATAACTTCGATTTGTCAGGCTATGACAACTTTTCCTTTCCATGTCGCAATATCCAAAATTTCACACCTGCAACTACACATATGTGGAGTCTAGTTAATCTTGGGAAAAATGGTATAGTAGCTTATATTTGCACTTACGTTTTGATTTCATCATTGTAGTTTTGCTACTCAGCCATCTTAACATCATGATCACTATTGTGCTCATCAAGGTTCACGGGATTCTATACCAATACCATCCTATTAAGCGTTGGTATGCGGTATGGTACGAGATAGCAAGACATCTTAAGTGTCAATATAGAATGAGACTGCATACCAATTTAGTACTGATATGATACAATATATCAGGTACCATATGGTACCAACCAATTCGTCAACCTTGGTGCTCATGTTATTTTCATATGATCCTAGGAGACCAACTTTCGGTCCATACAGTAAAAGATTGATAAAATATTTTATGGAAATTGTTACCATCATTTATGGAAATTGATTACCTTCATGATGGTAGCTGACAAGCTCACAGAACATATCTCCACCCATTTTGCTTTGTTTAGCCCTCTTAGAGACATCCTTGCCAGTCTCTTCATCTTTCTATAGTAGATCAAAGATGCTAGAAGTACCTACTGCCTCCTTTGTGTTATCTTTCTATAAATTGTGCCTCTCGCATCCTTAATTAGATCGACAGACTTTTGTATATATATTCTTGTCTGCATCCTTATGTAACTCCAATTTAATTCTTAATCATTCCTACACTTTAGGTGCCCAAAATAGTCATAAGAACGGCTTCTTCTTTTTGCCACATGCAGAAAATTATCGGTTAAAGACAACAATTGAATAATGTCAAAACAATTAAGTTGGCCATATGGTGGTGTCCTGTCCATTAAGGGGCTGTTTGGAGTATTCCTAAAACAGATAACCATAAAAGATAATTATCTGTAAAATATATTTTTATGAAAAACAGGGAAATGTGTTTTTCATAAAACTTTTTTGTTTTTGTTTTTTTTTTTTTTTTTGAGGTTTTATGAGTAGTCAGTTTTGACAAAATAGGTTCGATGGAACAGAACCAAACGACAATTTCTATAAAGTTTTTCATTTTCAGTTTTTGTAAAGTTGTTTTATAAAATCTTTCCACCAAACTGCCCCTAAAAGTTATACACTGTAAGATGGTTTGCAATTTTCGACCTGCAAAATTATTTGTGCTTCATATAGCAATGTTTGGTTAAAAAGAAAGTTCCAGTTTAACACATACATCTAATTTCCTTGCTTGGTAATACGGTTCATGTTAGCTTTGGTGACAGGATTTGAGTACAGAATGCCATTTTTAAGGGTTAAACACGGGCAATTTTTACACATCTATCTATTACAGTTGATGCATTTGTTCTGTTATTTATTAGAAATTGATTTAATTAGGCATGTTAACTGGTTTACTTTTGCAATTATTTTGACAGTTAAAATGCAAATAGGAGGACCATAAATTGCACTGTATGAGCCAAGGTTTGCCATGCCATCCTAGGCATATTGTACCATACTGGTATAGAACCATTACGTAATCTTATACCATACTAATACTTGGTACATTTCATTGTCTCGTATCATATTGTATACTGACAGGACGTTATAATAGAATGGTATTAGTACGGGGTTCGGCACCAAGATGGCGAACATATGAGCTTTACAAAAGATTATAGTCAGCAGCTAGCTTTAAATCAACAGAGGTTAGTTTAGTTTGGTATTTCATAATTAGACAAATAAAATTGATTAAGTGGAATTATAAAGCCTAAACTACATATCGTGCAGGAATAAACTATGCATACCCTATGGAATCTAGGCTATCTGGTGTAAATGCAGCAGTTACCATGCCCATTGGATGTTAGCCGCCTATTTAGTTCCCATCTCAAAATCACGGTAGGGAGATCCATTGTGTTTGATGTATTCTATTAGATGAAAATATTTACTGTAATAAACCAGTCTGTATTTTTTCATGTCTAGAAAACTGCAAATCTTGAGGATTTGATTCCACCTGACGCTAGAACCAGAAACAAGGTCTAGTATCTTGCACCATCTACCGCATCTGCTATGCTTGATGCCTTATTTATGTAGTATGTTTTCAAAGGATGTTTATGCAGCCAATTTAGTTCCTCAAAAAGCCAGCAGTCTAACATTTTAGATAGATTGAAGATCAAGGTGCTAATTGACTTTCGTTTGTGGGTAATTGACTCTGGAGAATTGAGAGCCTTTTAGATTTACTGGCAGTGACAACCGTTTCTGGTCTGACCGGACTTTGTGGAGGATTCCAACAGCAGGATGCACGCATGCACTAAGTAAAAACCTTTTGATCAAAACTAGTTGTAGTTGGACCCAAAAAAATGATTCTTGTTCCAGTTGCAAGCGAATGTTAGTCAAGTTGGTTCTTTCACCTTTCTATTTTATCTTATTCTTGCAGCAATAGCAAGGGTGTATTGGACTTGCAGTGTTTTAGGACGAAATGAAATTCCATAGCCATGGGTCAAGCACTCCGCGTCTACCCAAGTCAGCGGCCATCACACTGACCGGAGGGCAACGAGCTGATAAGAGGAGTTCGCACGGATTCGCAGCACCGGCCATGCTTTATGAGCTTGAGAAACAAGACAGCTGTTGCATTTAGGAGGTATGCGGGCTGTCCGGTACTAGCATGGGTGTGCTATAAATTATTATGATTAGAGGGGTAATTTCTTTTTTCCATTAATCCCTCTGCCGTATATATGGGATCTGCTAGATGCCTGGCTGGTAGGAGTTTCCACCAGCCATAGTTCCAATTCAAACCGTAAATCAATTTGATCTATTTAAATTGCATTAATACCCATATGGTGTTTAATTTACTCATTAGCTTATTCCAGGAAGACGTCTTCTCCCGTTGCCCCTAAGGGTATCTGTGGGGCTGGAGATAAGAGGCATCATTTGGCATGTGTGTGTCCTTCAAATTTCATGATCTGGTATTTGTGCAGCTGCAGTATGTACCTATAACCACACCATCACCTATGAGACTCCGATGCTAACTCTGAATTGCACCTGCAAGTTACAAAATTCACTAGTTCTGCATGGTACAAAGTTATTTAGGACGTTATCAAGTTGGAAAGCACTAACATTATTTAGCCTATCATACATTAAATTTTTTATCATTCATAAATGTCCAATTCAAGCCACCAATTTCTACCCGGCCACAAAGGATAAGACATTTTCACAAATAATGAAAATAAGGTACACGAAGGGCCAATGAGTTTGTTATGGGAAGCTTTTGCATCTTTATTTCTTTTTAAATAGGTATAACGCGATCATCCACTCTTCTCCATTGTTATACCAAAAGAGTTCTGCCACAGCAATGAAGAATGTCCGCCAATAAGCAATCCACTTAGTAGCTGAATCATTTCCATAAGTAGTCTCAAAAGTTGGCCTTATGGAAGCCAGGCTCCGGTCCATTCTCTTAAGCCATTCTTCACTGCAAGACAATTTCATCCATAGGTTCACTCAGAATAATGTCAGCCAACATTTCTTTCAAACGCTTCGAATCTTGTAGACACTTTTTTTCCAAAAAGAGAAAAAAAAATATGAGTCAATTGCGTTGTGATTCCGAATCTCATTTTTGTAAGACAGATCACAAACACTAAAAAGAACTCAATAGCTAGCCAGCTATAAACCTATTGTGGTTATCACTACATAACTAGCAGCAACTTTTATCAGGAAGATGTAGCTGGAAATTTTGAGAAAATTTGGTTTCCTTTGTTGTCATAACAAAGTTTATCCACAGAATTTTTTTATCTCCAAAGTAAATAAACAAATTTTGCATTTGGAAAATGAATGAAATGCTGGTCCATTAATATATCATTTGTTGCTCCGGCCTTTTCATTATAACTTTGATATGATGACAAACTGTTTGAAATAATTCACAACAGCGACTTTGGTCCTGACAGAATTTCTTCTAAGGAGGCCTGATTAACATAATCCACCAGGCTGTTTCTTAACACTTGATTTCACCTCATAATGAAAGGGCTCTGGCAAATCAATCTCCAGGAAAAATGCCACAATATGACCTCATCAACTCTCTCCATGATTTTGAACATGCATCAGACGTTCTATTTGCTCTAAAAATCAGTTTTGATTCATCAGTTGATGGGGCAAAACTGCTTCTCCCGTAGTTTTGTATACTTCTTTTAATTTTATCATTATATTCTGATTGAAATCTTTTAAATGTAACATGTGCAGCAAGAGAGACTTAAGGCAAATTATTGTCAGGTTATTTCTCTACTTCACTATGTTTCACCCTAATCGAATATTATCGTTGCTCAACTCTAGTTTGATATGTGAGCCCAATTTACAACTGTTAGTTGTTTTTGGCAAACTTCTTTATCAAAAAAAACTTTGATACATCTTATTTGGTGTATTTTAGATCGTGCCCCAGGATTTATAATGAGTTGTGTTTGCCGCTACCTTAATATTTATAAACTTACTAGCATTTGACGGTAATTTGTTGTAGACTTACCTTGTCCGTGCGTAGTGTGTCCCATTCACAAGCCAATGATTGACTACAGCGACATCATCCTACATAATTGAAACTGAAGATTACAAATGTGAACAATGAATAACTGTAGTTCTGAACGAGCTATATCAATTGGTCATATTGCACTAGCTGTCTATCTTATACATAATGATTAAATCCATTTGCTAGATATTGGTTATATCCATGCTTGGCCTCGGGTACACGTCAATAAAACTGCCCATGCACCACCTCTTTTACCTTCACAGGTGCCAATAAACACCTCAAAATAATTTAACAAGAAACTAGAAACATTGCACGTTCATCTCTTTAGAAGAACCAAGTCAAAGCATCATGTGACTAATCTGAGGAACTAACCAACCTGAAAGTAGAGAAGTAGGTTTGCAGAAGGCATCGTCCCTCCAGAGAAGAAGTATCTTGTAATCCAGTCATCTTCATTTTTGTCCTGCATGAGAAGGATATTCAGAAATTTGATTTCAAAATCACCCAAAATAAGCAAACTTAAATCCTTCTCAATAAAAGAAGGCCAGTTCTGGTTTTGAGAAAAGATGCAAAACAGAAGTATCTGACTGCGTTTTCCAATTCATCCATAACGAAAACAGCTTATTTTTCTGACAATATAATTCCACATGAATACTTGTCAGTTCTTTCAATCTCATTTCATCAGATAACATAAACATGTCATCAAGCAGCAAATTCTGACAATGCATGAGTCTGAAGCAGGTATACCTCAAAGTGGTAAGGAAATGTTTTGTGGCAGAAGTGATGAATGAATAATAGGCTATCCTGCTTCATCCACTTTGATATCTTCTTAAGAAGCTCTTTATAGTTCTTCATGTGCTGAAGAAGGAGATGACGGTGAGAAGTTCAAGCCCAAACGATATATTACGCAATTTCAAACTTCATATAAAGAAGCAAGATTTTACATACTTCAAACATCTCTATTGATATAACTCGGTCAAAAGTCGCCTCCATTTCAAATTTGCTAATATCTGCTACAATAATCTCTACATTGAACAGCTGAAGGTCCCTGCAGGAGAAAACTAAGTAGCATTGCATACTAAAAACCATTTACAAAAGTACCGAAGGTAACATAGCTCACATATGTTCACCTAATCTCTCATGGTAGACATGTGCTCAAATATATTCATCTAATCTTTCATAGAAGACATGCTATCGTAAAGTGTTAACCAGTGAAATTTGACCAGGAAACATCTATTTCTGAGTTCATCCTAGATCAAGATACAGGTGATTTAGAAAATGCCATTTAACAACTCCATCTAAATTAGCACTTCATTTTGCAACTTTAACCTTAGGACCTACTACAAATTATTTGTTATCTTCTATTCATTAAAACAAACTATAAAGAGATAAATGAAGGGTAATCCAAAATACTTTGAGACAAAGGTTGAAGGGAACATGTGCAAATGAAAAGTCATGACCTCCACATGCCACAAATTTTTTTAAGGTAAAAGGGCAACAGTAAAGCCAGCATTGTTATCTGGGTTAGAATGTCAGGTGATAAGAAGTCCGTGCATAATGACAAGCAATGCAGAGATAAGAATGCCAGGTCAATCTGGGCGAAACAAAAATAAAGATAGAAATTGGTATGATAATAAAAGAAAGAGGTGATTAAGAATTGATCAAGATGGTATTGTTAGGGAGTGGGAACTCTAGCTGGTCTAAAGTACACATGGGCTCATACTCCTACTAGCTCAAGCTTTTGGGTTGGATTTTATCATAGTATCAGAACCAGTTGTCCCTTCTCTTGCCCATCAATCACCCTCTACACTCCTATTTCCCATGTGTAGCCCTTCTTCGATTTATGTCATGAAGGCTCTCCATGTGAGTGGGAGGGTTGGAAAGTGGGAACAATCCCACGTTGGAAAGATAAGGAACTCTTGTTGGTTTCATATATAGGCCACCGACTAGCTTAAGCTTTTGGGTTGAATTTTATCAGGTGCCACCAAAAGAAACACAAACTAGAAGAGACCCATCTACTAGCTTAAGTTTTTCAGTTGGATTTTATTAGGCATCACCACATGAGACTAGAAGAAGCAATAGCTCAAGCAAGGAGATAGAAATAAGGGAGGATCCTAAAAGAAGATTTGGAGAGGAAATGCAATCTAAATTGAAGCTTTTGATTTAGAAATTCAAATCTGTGCATTGACTGTTGACATATACCTTGACAAGCACAGATGGTGCAGAAGAACTCACGTTTAACACTGAATAACTGGAAATATACTCACTAGTCATAGTTTTTTATTCTGAGAAAGAGAGAAATTTATGAAAGAGGGTCCTTGAAGAATTGAGTTTATGTCCAGCTTCAGTTTGAAATGATCAATTTCATCTCATATATAGTTTATACTGAAGGGAATTCCCGCAGAAGCAACTCTTTGCAAGAAACCATGAGCGAGCAATTCAATAATATAGGTAAACTAAGTGATTTTGCTTCACCTATAAATATATATATATATAAACATAAACAGCACGCTTTAACCAATCTATTTTTAGTCGGTTTGATGGGATGGTTGAATCAGTGGATCAAATACCATGTGCTTGCACTTAGGATAGCATTTTTCCACGCTGCAAAAACACATGATGCTACCATTTACCTACACTGCTCCTCTATACAAGCTTTTTGCGTTGTTGAATTGCATATCCCAGTAATACTGCAATTTTGATATTTCTTTGCAATGTATATAGACAGGGATCCCCAGCCACATCCTAGATCAAGGATAGTTTGCCCATCTTTAACCTGTGCATTGTCACAATATAGCTCAAGCATTGCATTTTCAGCATCTTCCAGTGTGCTTGACTTGTCTTGGAAGTAACAGCAGCTGCAAGTAATTGAAATGATATATACTTTGACATGCTGAAGTTAAAGGACCAAGATGAAAATGAAAATTTCCAAAACTAATGGATGCAGATCAATGCCATTAACAAGAAAGATTAATAATCACATTCCTTTCAACATGATCAGATGGAGACAAAAAAAAATTAATAAATAGAAGAACTTCATGCTTTGAAGTGCCAAGACATAAGGCAGTTATCATGCTTCACATACTTTTGATATAAGCAGTTCATATGAATTGTCCAGCAGTGAGCATCGTATGCTAAATGGATATGCTTGAAGATTTAGGTCAACCTGAATACTTATAATAGATCTGCACACCATAGTTCTTAATAATTTAATGCAAAGGCCATAAATATAAACTAGTATATTCAATTTTTATCTTGGACTGCCTGTTCAAATCCATGTTTTGGACAAATAAATTTGTGAATTATGTTGTTTCTCGTATTGGTGGGCTGGAAACAAGTTTCCAACACACAAAAGCTTGCTTACGTATTTTTGTGCAACAAGATTTACAGAATTCAAGATTACTTGCAACTAGGTACTTTTGATAGCATAAATACCTTAGAGGTTTTTTTTTTGAGGAAAGAGGGTATGTTTTTTCAGATGTCCATCCTATCGCACATTAAATGGCTATACATGCATGGTCTGTGTAATCACAATAGATTTATGCAAGATAGTACACGTTGCATGAGAAAGCAGTAGACTTGGATTTCAATCCTCATAGACTAGACCAGGAGCGGGGTAGGAGAGGGAGCAGGGAACCAGAGTACCAAAAAAATAAAGAACCAAGGGCACCCAGAAAATGTTTGAACAATTTTTTTCCTTAAATGTAGAAAGCCATCAGGAATCCACTTAATAGGTGAAGTATCTAGAAAAACAGGATACATGAATTAAGGTAGGAAAAAAAGGATACAATTGTTCCTGTTTCACTTTGATTTTCTTGCTAGTAATGGGAGCAACTAAAGGAGCTTGACTGTAGAGGAATGAAGCATTGGAAACCAACCAAAATTCAGAAGCAGGTGCAGCAACTCAAGTGAAAGGTTATAGATACTAAGGCTTGGTCAACTCTTGAAGTAGTCAATGTACCCGTAGACCTTTCTGGAAAAGGTACCAGCTATGGCTTGGAGGTTTCATCTAATGAAAGTCAAAGATGCTGCTAAAGCACTCTTCCAACTGACCTTGTTAATATCAAGATCAAATCTTCCACAATTTTATAGCCATGTTAGATAATGACATGAAGTGGACTAAAGTCAACTCAAAAGCAGCACCAACCATGTTGTTGCTGTTAGTAGACTTGCAAGAACCTAAAACATGAGCCAACTAAAAGACTGAAGCAGACAAAATAGGGTGTCATCCAGCACCCCTTTTCAATAAATAGCAGCTAATCTGATTCCAGCTACCAAATGTTGAACAGAGAGCAAACAATTCCAGATGACTGACAACTGCTGTTCAAATACTTTACAGATAGGCCACCGCATCCATGGATATGCTTGTAAATATGGCTGCAAAAACCATTCAGTCTTATGAATTCATGCATATATTTCGAGTCTGTTATTTCACCAATCTCACATAAAAATAACATTAGCAATATCTGATCTTCAAATCTAAAAGTGCATGTATTAACTAGATGAAATTCACACAGAATGCTCTGTACTTTTCTAGTTTCCAGAATGGGAGAGAACCATCACTGCAGCAATATTGATTGTCAAGTGATCAGGGTTGGCAGCCCTGGTTGATAATTGCGAGGGCCCATGGACATACCTAAAAAATGGTTCTTTGTAGTAAAATGATAGACTCCTACCTAAAATACATAAAGTAGGCATAATAACCAAGACTGGCCTCTGCATATTTTATATGATTAATAAAGGATTCCATCATGCAGCAATTGCCATGCAAATCTTAATCAGATATTTTACGGACCAAAATGCACAACCACGGACAAGATTAAGTTTCATTTTATGTTAATGTACTCTATAAAATCATATGTGCCAATGGCAGTTTTTGTAGGAACGGCATAGCCAACCGCAAATGGTTTTTGGAAATCACAAGAACGCTTGATTACCCATGATAAAGAAGTAAAGTGCCCTTCATAACTTGCAAACAATAATCAATTTAGAAGTTACAACTTTTTCCTACAACAACTAAGACAAAAGATTCTGAATTCCCTATAACCAATGTTGCATGAAATAACTATTTATTATTTTCAACTACTAGATAAATTTTATCACCAAAAAAAGAAATTATTAGGTAAATTTAATGCAACTATGAGTTATCACAGGACAGCAGCATATAAATTTTACATGAGATTCATGAAATAAAGTACTATAGCTACAACAGAGGGAAATTGTCAACCTGTATTTGAGATTCTTTCCTAGCACCAGCTTGAAAAATGAGGTAGGTAACTCATAATGCTGGGAATTGGCTTTATCAGCTTCCACGGCGATAGGCATATCTTCAAGAGCTGTTAACGCAATAAAATTTCGGAAAACAGCTCAGGCGAAAGAGCAGCACTATAAGTTGAGATAAAATAAATACATGGCTCTGTATAAAGCATGAGAAAAAGAAGGCATATGATACTCTATTAGATAACTAAGAATAATGTAACCATGGACGCCAAGAGAAAAATTTACTGTTTCAGTGACTTTGTTGAGTAAAGAAAGTAAATTGTTCAGCATCCGGCATACCTTATTCCCGAGTAAACTATCCTAAGAAGGAATTAACCGCCAACTGAGTCGCAAATAGGAACACTAAGAATTATCCGGAAGAAAAAAAATGATGATTCAGAAAGTAAATAAGACAAACATGATGGAAGTGAAAGACAGTTTTCAATTTGGATCATAAACGCTGTTATGTCCTATGGGATTCTCCACTCACAAAGTTGCCCCTAAAGTCATAAGATTTAATTTTTATGAGGTTACCGTTAATGCAACTCTTTTTGCCCTTTTAATGATTAAAACTACTCTTCATGCCCATTGCGTTTCCATGGGTTCCTTTTTCATGCTCCCATTCTCGTCCCGTCAGAACCATATCGATGGAGAACAAATTCAACACCAGCCTGCAAGAATTGCTTCCAATCTCAACCCGCACAAAGCCTTAAGGATTTGACTCGCATTAATCGCATCTTCGTCCGTTTCGGATGGGTTTTCTCTTCATTCTTTTTCTCTCCAGTCCCCACAATGAATTGGACTCCGAATGAATGTGAAATCATCGTCCTGTGGAACCTAAGCCCGTCTTTATTTTATCTCTATTTCTCTTATCCCATATTAGGGCTAAATCGAAGAATGTCGCTGTCGGTTGGCATGGATAGAGGACAACATTTGCTCAGGAAGCAATACCGGCACCATGATTGGGAACAGGGGACGTTTATGAGACCTTTTCGTGTAGCTAAAGAAGTTATAATCGAACAAAAGAATTTGAGATGATAACAAGTGGTGGCTCACAGCGTTTGAAGTCGAGGAGGTGAGCGAGTTGAAGGTCTGCGGAGGGGAGGTAGCCAGAGCGGAGGCGGCTGGCGAGGAGCAAGCGCGTGAGCCGCCGGACCACCGCGTCCGGGAGGAGATTCCGCTCTAGCGACGCCAGCGCCACCCGCACCGCCGCTTCGTACGGCATCCCAAGCAACGCCTCCATCCCCTCCTCTCCTCTTCGCTGATTACGACAACAATGGCAACCCGTTTATCCAGTATTCCAATCGACCAGTACCTCCTTTTCGTTTTCTTTTTCTTTTTTTTTTTTTTTCTCTTCCGACTTCCGGAGTCATACAACCCGAATCCGCTATTATGTCCTGGGTCGGCCCATTTATTCCGAGTCCTCGGTGAGGCTTCGCTTCCCACCAGGCACAAGTTGGACTCCAGCTGAGAGTGAGCTGGATTCGGGCGGGAGAATCTAGAATTTTTGTAAAAAAAAAATTAAAAGAAAAAAATATATAAATAGAGTAAAATATTTGTATATTCATTTATCCGGGTAAAATGATTTTTTTTATAATTCAATTGTAAATAAAGATATGCTATGAGCATATTATAATTCGAAAATAAAAATTTGAAATTTCATTGCACCACGAGCAAACACAAGTATAATTGATGGATTCTTTCGTAATTTAAGAATATTATCTCTCTACTTTATTTGTCTTTGTAGGTAGTTGTTTTTTCTCATTCCACAAAAAGAAACAACAAAAGCATCCTTTTTTAAAAAATATATTCAATGAAAAAAATATGGCCGTTAATCTTTATATTGCAGAATGCAGACTTGCCTATTTCTTGCAGTAAGTAAGCTTTCATGCCCACAGTTCAAACATACGAATAATTAATATTATAATAATAATAATAATAATAATAATAATAATAATACTAATAATAATAATAATAATAATAATAATAGTATGAATAGTAACAATAGTAACGACAGGTAGTGCTCTGATAGCAATAATTGCTATTTACTCGTTCGAGCATCGATCTACAGGATTTTTCTATGCATGTAGATGTACAGGACTATGACTTTTAAAATAGACGGGACCAACATGAGTATATTATATTTTTATCTCAGGCAGGTATGGGGGTCTCTGAGTATGATGCATGATCTGCCTGTTCACGTGGACACGGACACGCAAGAGGCTCTTAAATAGCAATAGAAGAGTTGGCTTCCATCTGCACCTACCATCAATAAAAAGAAACTTGACATAGACACAACTACAGTATCATGACTCCAATGGATTTCAATAATCTTTATGGTAATGTTAGGACTAGGCCTTATTTCCAGGATTGTATTGCGTAACGAATCTGTTTGTATTGATCTCAATGATCTCAGCCATCGCAACAATCACGAAGAGTAGTTGTGATTAGAATACATGTCCTTCACAAGCCATGTTGGGATTGGAGAGGTTCCGAATCCAAGTTGAAGATGCATCAGTCATTTATCCTTTTCTATTAAAACTTTGCAGTGTGTGGAAATAATATTCTCTTTTAAAAAAATTTGATAAGATGATACGCTATAGTAAAAAGGATAATAGGCGATGCTAAAAAAATTTTTTTTTGATGCTAATAAGCATTGAAAAAGCACCGTGTATATAAGAGTGGAGACAAAATATGTCGATGATTTTAAAAAATATCAAAAAATTTTATACCAACGCTTTAAGGCGTCGAAAGTATAAAATTTTTTGGTACCTATTAGGAATAAACCCCGCTCCCATCGAAGTCCAGCCTGATGCTTAGCCTAATATATCTGGTAATCATGGAAAAGCTTCGACTGAAAATTTTCTTCCCAGCAGTCGAACCACATCCGATTTCCTCCAGCGGTCGAACTCGTCTAGCTGGACTCTAAACCTAATCGAACTTTCCCAGCAGCCAAACTCCTTCTGAATTCCTTCAGCAGTCAGACTTCTACGGGAGCCGAACTTTTTTCGGATTCCTCCAGCAGTCGGGCTTCTACGGGAGCCGAACTCCTTTCGGATTCCTCCTTCAGTTGGGCTTCTATGAAAGCCGAACTTCTTCCAGATTCCTCCAACAATCGAACTTCTACGAAAGCCGAACTTCTTCCAGACTCCTCCAGCAGTCGAATTCCTCCAGGAGTCGAACTCCTTCAATAGTCAAATTTCTTCAGGAGCCGAACTCCTTTCGGACTCCTCCAGGAGTCGGATTCCTCCAAGAGCTTAACTCATTCCGACTCCTCCAGCAGTCGGATTCCTATAGGAGCCAAACTCCTTCTGGACTGTTCCTTTAAATGAATTCTTAAAGGTAATCCCACTACCGAACGGTTATAATTGGCATTTATTAGGACAATTATGATTGTCATTTATCAGAATAATTACGATTGTCATTTATCAGGACAATTACAATTGGTATTTATCAGGACGGTTACGACTGTCATTTATCAGGACAGTTACAACAAGCTCCGTCTATAAAAAGAGATTCTCTAGATACATTTTCTCTAAGCTCTCTTTTTCTTTTCAAAATTCTATCGAACTCTTCTCTGAGCACTCCATTTTTGTTGGCTAGAAGAGTTAACTTGACCATCGGAGGATGCTACTGGAGCCACCACCACGATTTCGAGTAGGACTTTATTTTGTAGGTCATCGATGGTGACCTCATCTTTCTCGACTCCAGCTTGATCCGGCATCAATCAAATTTCGCACCAACAAAATTGGCGCTAGAGGAAGGGCCCTCTGTTCTTGAGGTTCCCTTGATTTTAAAGGAGTGCTTAATGGCGATCTCTCTTCTTTCTCTCTAGAGTTCTTCTCAGAAAAAATACCTCTCAAGAAAGCTTCGACTCGACAATCAACGGCCTCTGCAACTAGATTTCGTCCAGATACATCTGTTCCAACTCCGGTAACTCAAGCTCCACATGCAGCCATGATGGATATAGAGCAGTTCAACCTGCTGGTCCAGTAGGTTCGTGGTCTCGCAGAGGCGATGCAGACCATACATCGAAAGGCCTCGGTACCAGTTCGATCGGAGCAGGCTTCTTCGGAGCCCTATGGTTCGATCTAAGAATGGCCGACCTCGGCTACCCGACCTCTGATCTCTAGAAAGAAAAAGCAGAGGATGGAGGACCCTTGCTCGGACCACGACTCGACCCAGGGGGAAGCTTCACGTCCGTTCCATCAGAAAATCCTAAAGATCAACGATCGTGAAGATCTCCGAGATCAAAGCCTCCTAGAAATGAGCTGACGAATCGAAGAGCTCTGTCATACTCCCTCCTCACACGGTAATGATATTCGCATTGACCCTTCTTTTTCTTAGAGGATCATGTAAGAACCAATCCCATCGAACTTTAAGCTCCCATAGTTCGAGAGTTACGATGGAACCACCGATCCAGTCGATCATCTAGAGGCCTTATGGATAATGATGTTGCTCTACGATGCGTCAGATGCTATTTTATGTTGGACTTTTCCATCCATTCTCAAGAGAGCCGCCAAAAATTGGTACTCGGCACTTAAGCCATGTACCATCTTTTTTTTTATCAGATGAGCCATCAGTTCACGGCTCACTTCATCAGCAGTCGACATCCGCATCGAGATTTGGATTTTCTAATGAACATCAAGCAGAAGGAGGGAGAATCCATCCGAACTTATGTCATTCGATTTAATGCCGCTGCATTAGAGGTTCAAAACTTGGACCAATCAATTACAATGGCCGTACTCAAGGGCAGCCTCTAGAAAAATGATTTGTTGTTCTTTCTGAAGAAGAAGTACCTCAGAAACTTTGCCGATCTGCTAGCTCGGGCTAAAGGTTACGCCCGAGCTGAAGAGACCTTCAAGACCAAGGATGATGAAGTCTTTGGTAAGCGACGAATCGACGAGCCGGACAGGCCCGCTGAGGAAGAAAAGCTGAGCAAAGCTCGACCGCGCTCCCAAACTTCCTCTGAGTGCAAGCAAGTCCGAACTCCTCTCCGAGCTTGGAGGTAGGAAAGTCCGGATAGAAGGACGCGGCGGAGTTCTCCCCAACGAAGATTTCACAACTACACTCCTCTCAATGCTCTAAAAATCCAAGTGCTAATGAAAATCAGGAAGCAACTGCCGAGATCGAAAAGAATGCTCTCTCATCTCAGCAAGCGCAATCCTAATAAGTTATATCTTTATCATCATGATCACGGTCATGACACTGAAGAGTGTATCCAACTTTAGGATGAGATCGAGGAGCACATCAGGCAAGGTAGACTAGGCCGATTCCTACAGCGATGGTCTGAAGGACGGAAAGATCGACCAAGAGTATTGCCACAGTCTGAGCCACCAAGGAGGGAGGATTAATAAGGAGATCAACCACCTCTCAACATCATTAACAGGATCTCGGAGGAACTTCGGCATGTTGAGACCAGTGGATCCGAGGGATCAATGAAGAGATGGAGAACTGGAGAACCCATAACCTTCACAGAGGTAGATGCTCTAGAGGTCCAGTTTCCACATAATGACGTGGTTGTAATCTCTTTAAACATTATCGACTATGATGTACGCCGTATTTTGGTAGATAATGGAAGCTCGGACGACGTATTATTTTATGATGCTTTCTTAAAAATATCCTTACTCAATAACCACTTAGGGCCTGTGAACTTTCCGTTGATAGGCTTCACTGGCGATGCCATACCAGTCGAGGGCATAATAGCTTTGGCTGTGACTACAGGGCAACATCCGAAGCTGGCAAAGGCATAGATCGATTTTTTAGTCATAAGGACTCCATCCATCTATAATGCTATTCTTGGCTGATCTGGTTTAAATGCACTTCAAGCAGTGGTATCAACTTATTATTTGAAGATGAAGTTTTTGATGAGTTACGAGATCGGAGAGGTCAGAAGAGATCAAGCTCTGGCAAAGCACTGCTACTCAATCATCCTGCATAAGGAAGAACAGTCCAATCCTTATCCTATTAATGGACTGGATGTCTGTGATGATCTTACCGAGGAGCGGGGCGAGCCTATAGAGGACCTCATATCTATGCCCTTGAACGATGAAAATGCGGAGCACGCTGTATAGATCGACTCCAACTTGGGAGATGAGGTTCGGAAGTAACTCATCACCTTCCTCAAGAAGAACGCGGACATCTTTGCCTAGGCCCCAGCGGATATGTCAGAAATTGATGCCGAAGTTATGAAATATTGGCTGGCCATTGATCTAAAGTATCGATCAATAAAAGAGAAATTACGCAGCCACGCCCCGAAGAGGCAGAAAGCAATTGCAGAAGAAGTAGGCAAGCTCCTCAAAGCTATGTTCATTTGAAAAGTCAACTATCCGATCTGGATCTCAAACGTGGTCCTCGTCAAAAAAGAAAACAACAAGTGAAGAATGTGTATAGACCTCAAAAAGTTGAACAAAGCCTACCCAAAGGATAGCTATCCTCTTTTCAAAATTGATCAACTGATAGACGCAACCTCGGGCCATGAGCTTCTCATCTTTATGGATGCCTTCTTCAGCTATAACCAGATATGGATGGTGCCAGAAGACGAGAAGAAAACTATTTTTATTACTGACCATGGTCTTTACTGTTACAGGATTATGCCCTTTGGGCTCAAGAATGTAGGGGCAACGTACCAACGCTTGGTCAATAAAATCTTCAAAGAGCAGATCGATCGTAATATGGAGGTATATGTGGATGACATGCTCGTTAAAAGTCGAGCTTCTATAAACCACCTTGTCGATCTTGAAGAGACCTTCAGTACACTCGAAAAGTATAAGATGAAGCTGAATCTGACCAAGTGCGCATTTGATGTGATCTTTGAAAAGTTTTTGAGGTTTATGGTGTCGAGGTGGGGATTGAAGCAAATCCAGAAATTTAAGCCATTCAAGAGATGACTGCTCCAAAGACAATCAAAGAAGTTCAGTGCTTGACTGAAAAAGTGATATTCCTAAATCGCTTCATCTCGAGATCGATCGAGTGATGCATGCCCTTCTTCCAAGTTCTCAAGCAACCAAAGAATTTTTGCTAGACGACGAAATGCCAACGAGCATTTGAGGAGCTCAAAAACTACCTCAGCTCGCCTCCACTGCCGATAAAGTCCGAACCTGAAGAAGAATTATTCTTATACCTAGCGGTCTCTCCAACGGCCTTGGCAGCAGTCATAGTCAAGAAGAAAGCAAAAATACAACGGTCGATCTACTATATAAGTCGGATCCTAAGAGATGCAGAGATCAGATATTCTAAGCTAAAAAAATTGACCTACTCTCTTTTAATTACTGTCAGAAGGCTCTGATCTTACTTTCAAGGGCACCCTATAACGATCCTCATGGATCAACTAATAAAGATAGTCCTTCAGCGATTGAACACTCCTGGGAGAATCGCAAAATGGGCAATCGAGCTTACGAAATTTGATATCAATTATCGACCCCGGTCATTGATCAAAGTTCAGATATTAGCAGATTTTGTAGTAGAGTATACCATTTTCGATGATGTCGAGCTTGAGCAGAATGAGATCGATGCTCTGCTGTCGCAATCGAGCCTCTTTGAAGAGATAGCCGATCTTTTCAAAGGTTTTTAGGCTCTGTATGTGGATGATTCATCCAACTCTGCTGAAGCGGGTACAGAGTTGGTCTTAGTCAGTTCCGAGGGAGTCGTCGTCGAGTATGCACTGCGCTTCGAATTTTCTACAATTAATAATGGGATCGAGTATGAAGCACAGATCGTCGGATTAAAAATTGTAAAAGAATTAAAAGTAAATCGACTTCAAGTCTATAGTAATTCTCAATTAATGATCGGCCAAGTTAGTGGCAGCTATGAAGCGTGAGAGAAAAGTATGATGAAATATCTTGAGAAAGTAAAGAACTTGACTTCGGCCTTCAGCTATTTCGACATTCGATAGATTTCGATGATAGAAAATATAAGAGCCAACTTTCTCTCTAAGTTGGCCACTTCAGCTTCAGTCAAACTATCCAAAGAAGTATTTTTTGAGATTCTAAAGTGTCCAAGTCCAGAGGAATCATAGATCATTTTGCAGATAGAACTCGAGCTAAGCTGGATCGACCCATTGGTAGCCTACCTCAAGAAGGGAGTCCTTTCTCATGATTCGAAAGAAGCTCAGAAACTCAGGAATCAAGTCTTTCGGTACGTTTTGTACGAGGGCAGATTGTATAAGAGATCGTATTCGCTACCACTGCTGAGATATCTCTGACCTTCAGAAGTCGACTTTGCATTATGAAAAGTACATGAGAAAATCTATAGAAGCCATGTAGGAGCCAGGTTCCTATCGCAAAAGCTACTTCGACAAGGATACTATTGGCCGATCTTATACCATGATTTTATGGAGTATATTAAGAAATGTAATCACTGTCAAAAGAATGCAAACGTACAAAGACGATCGACCTCTGAGCTTACTCTGCTAAGCATGCCTTGGCCATTTTCGTAGTGAAAAATGGATATACTTGGCCCTTTTCCAATGGCATCAGGGCAACAAAAGTTTCTCCTGATCGTGATCGACTACTTTATCAAATGGATCAAAGCCAAACCTCTAGCCAAAATTATCAAGATCAAGATACAAGATTTTATCTAAAAGTCAATAATCTATCGATTTGATTTGCTCCGAATCTTCATAATCGATAACAGACGACAGTTCGTTGGAACAAAGTTCACCAAGTTTTACGAAGATCTAAACATCTTCCACCACTTCACATCGGTAGTTCATCCACAGATAAATGAAAAAACTGAAGTGACCAATCGGACTCTACTATAAGGCATCAAGATAAGGCTCAATAGAACAAAGAGGGCCTGGGTGGACGAACTCTACCACATTCTCTGGGGATACCAAACTACTTAAAGACTGTCAACTGGGGAAACATCATTCATCTTGGCCTTTGGAATAGAGGCAGTCATCTCAGTTGAACTTAAGCTTCCGTCAGCACAGGTCGTGGCCTTCAATGAGCAGCACAACCCACAGGACCTCAGAGTCAATCTCAACCTACTGGAAGAAAAAAGGAAAAAAACCCAGATTCGGATGGCAGCCTACAGACGAAAGATGGCCCGATACTATAACTCCAAAGTTAGAAGTAAAACATTCAGAGTGGGAGACTTAGTGCTTTAGCGAGTCATCGTCTCTCAACCTCAGAGCTAGGAGAAGCTTGCCCCAAATTAGAAAGATCCATATGAAGTGGTGGAGGTCATCCAATCCGGAACTTATCGTCTAAAGAAATTTGAAGGAACAACGCTCCCACGACCTTGGAACTCAAAAAATCTGAGGATGTACTATCAGTAATTTTTTCATAATAAAACTCCTTCATTTCAACATTATTATTTTTTGGTGCAAAAGTTATGTGATAACAGGAAAGAAGCAATTAGAAGTGGCCATGTTAGGAACAGGAGGAGGACCTCATCCTAATGTGAGCAAAGTCGAAGACCTCATTCATTTTAGATGAGATGGGAAGAGAGACTCTAAAAACGGTCCTTATGTATCCCCACAGTCCGTTAGGAATAGGAGGACGATCTCATCCTAATATGAGCAAAGTCGAAGGCCTCGTTCATTTTAGATGAGATGGAAGGAGAGGCTCTGACAATGATCCTTTATGTACCCCCATAGCCCATTAGAAATAGGAGGAGGACTCTTATCCTAACGTGAGCAAAGTCGAAAGGTCTCATTCATTTTAGATGAGATGGGAGGAAGAGGCCTGATAACAGGCCTTATATGTACTCCCACAGTCTGTTAGGAATAGGAGGAGGACCTTATCCTAACGTGAGCAAAGTCGAAGGTCTCGTTCATCTTAGATAAAATAAGAGAAAAGGTCCCGATGATGGCCCCATTATGATCGACAATAATTGAAAATAAGATCTCTCCCGAATTTTAACCTAAACTGGTGTAGAGCCCTGAAGAGGACTTCGGCTGTCGATCTTTTTGTACTTTCTTTCTTTGAATTTCAAACTTGAGAGTAGAGAGACTATTATTGGGGATAAATCTCGCTCCCACCGAAGTTCAGCCTGGTGCTTAGCCTAATCTAGCTGGTAATCATGGAAGAGCTTCGATCGAAAATTCTCTTTTCAGCGATCGAATCCTATCCGATCTCCTCCAGCGGTCGAACTCATCCAGTGACCAAACTCCTCCAGTTGGACTCTGAATCCAATCAAATTTTTCCAACGATCGAACTTCTTTCGAATTCCTTCAGAAGTCGGACTTCTATGGGAGTCGAACTCCTTCGAAACTCTTTCATCAGTCGGGCTTCTATGAGAGCCAAACTTCTTCTGGATTTCTCCTTCAGTCGGACTTCTACAGAAGCGAAACTTCTTCCAAATTTTTCAGTAGTCAAGCTTCTACGGGAGCCAAACTCCTTTCAGATTCCTTCAGGAGCCGAACTCCTTCCGAATTCCTCCTTCAGTCGAGCTTCTATGGAAGCCGAACTTCTTCTGAATTCCTCCAGCAGTCAAGCTTCTATTGGAGTCAAACTTTTTTCGAATTTTTCTAGCAATCGAACTTCTACGGGAGCCAAACTCCTTTCGAACTTCTCCAGCAGTCGGATTTCTCCAGGAGTCGGACTCCTTCCGAACTCCTTCAGCAGTTAGATTTCTTCAAAAGCCAAACTCCTTTCAAACTTCTCCGACAATCAAATTTCTTTAGGAGCCAAACTTCTTTCGGACTCCTCCAGCAGTCGGATTCCTATAGGAGCCAAACTCCTTTCGAACTATTCCTTCAGATGGATTTCTATAGGCGATCCCACTACTGAACGATTATAATTGATATTTATCAGAATAATTATGATTATCATTTATTAGGATAATTACGATTGTCTTTTATTAGAGCGATTATGATTGGCATTTATCAGGACGGTTATGATTGTCATTTATCAGGATAATTACAATAAGCTCCATCTATAAAAAAGGATCCTCCAAATATATTTTTTTGAAGCTCTCTTTTTCTTTTCGAAACTCTACCGAACTCCTCTCTGAGCACTCTATTTCTGTTGATCAGAAGAGCTAATTTGACCATCGGAGGATCCTACCAAAGCCACCACCACCGACTTTGGATGGAACTTTATTTTGTAGATCACCGAGGATGACCTCATCTTTCTCAACTCTAGCTCGATCCAACATCAATCAAATTTTGCACTAACAATACCCTTTAGCATCGATAATGACAACATCCACTGCGATGTATCAAGATACTTTTTAAAAGCGTTGGCAAGTAAGACAATCGTGATATTTTAAACATCATTAAAAATTACTAGCAACACTTATAAGCGTTGTTAACAAAATCATTAACGATGAGCATCGTCAATTTTTTTAAACAAAATTTGTATAGAAATATGAATCCAAAATTTTTTATACAAGATTATATCAATAAATAATATGAACCTTTATAAATACCACCATCCATGATAAAAGCAAACACCAATAGCAAATTTGGGCTAAAAAATATTATTTTATATAAATAAAAATAAATTACTAATATTGATCCATTACAATCAAAAGTTCAACAAACTAAAAGCATACAAAAAATAAAAGACTACAACAAAATAAAAAAAATATATCAATTATCTATAAATGGATAGTCGTCACTATCTCCACGAATGCCTGATGTGCCGTTGTCTCCATGAGTGCCTGATGTGTCGGAAGCCTGCAAGAAATATATAAAATCTTAATTTATAAATCTATATATATAAATATATTAATCATTAAATTGATATAAAAATATATATTTAATAATATGTATTTATTCGAGATGGGGCATACATCTCCAACAAAAATATAAGTCGATCAATTTGCTCTCTCATGGCCTACATCTTAGTACGACTCTATCTCATCTCATCAATCTCAGCGGCATGATTTTATCTAATCTCCTATATTTTCGTCTTGAGTCTACGAACATATGAATTCTAAACATCTACTATAGCATCCTACATATATCTGCTCATCGTAGATAACTGAGTGGGAATGATTTCTACTCCATAATCTCTCACTCAGCCGTAGTGCTTTGGTTCCATCAACTCTGTGAATACGTCGACCTTGACATGGCTCTACTACGTAGATGCTGCGGACTCGTCCTTAGCTCCATAATGAGAGTGTAGTCCTCTTTTGTATTTATTTAAAAAATAAAAATTATATATTAATGGCTAATAAAATTAAACTAAAATCATTGTACAAAATAGAACATTAATAATATCATACATATAAAATCCTTGACTCATCTCGAACAAAAGTGCCATCATGATGAGTATGAGTCATCTGGTAAAACCCCACTTTATCGAATTCCCTCCCATGCTCATCCACCTACATGAATAATTTTAATTTTAAGCAAATAGTTTTAATAATTAAAAAACAAGAAGATACAAAGCATAAATTAGTTTCATAAAAAAATATAAATATTTTAACATAAAAAGCATAAGTTAATTATAAAAGTGTAAAAAATATACGAACTCCTATCAGAGTTGTGCATAACTCTTCGACCCTGCTATATGAGGAATAAACTGAGCTACTCATGCAGCTCTACCAATAGCAGAATAAGTTTGCAAAATAAAGTAAACAACTTGTTATATATATAATATATAATATGCAATATAAATTAATATATTTATAATATATTTTTTTTAAAAAAGGATAATGAATCTATGCCCTCTTGGAGAATCAATAATGGACCAACTCCATCTACTGATGAGAGGATACATAAGGAGGACATTTCCTAGCAACCTCTTCCTCTATCATACCCTGTCTTATATAGTCCATCTTTAATTATGTTTTATATTTTTTTATTTATGGTTGAGAGACTTCATTAAAGAATCATGACTATATGGAGGGAGTACAAATTTGCTTTACAAACAAAAACTATATTAAATCAAATAAATAATATAAGTATTTAACAATTAACATATAGTATGAAATTTAATTCATTACCTCTACAATTTGGAGGAGCTTAACTTTGTACATTGGAAGCATGTCATTTTATTTTGCATAGCCTAATAAATATATCTGAGGCCTTCGAGCAATAGTCTCCAAAAATAAAGTCAATAAGCTGGCAGCTTTTTTAACAGACTGATCTAGCTGATTACACTCCATAATAATTCTCTTGTCCTCATGCATTAGCTATATAACTCGTATTACTATAAGTCCACGTCTAGGGCATACTCTTTCGGATCCGTCTATAAAAATACGTAAAAATAACATAGTACTAAATATCCATGAAATCAAATTAAAAAAAATGGAAAGACATAAAATATCCTAAATGTGTATCTCATCATCTGCCTGATGAACATGAGGATCATGCTATATTGCTAATGAAGGAGAAAGACAAGGCTCAAAATGCTGTGCAGCTGAACTGGCCTTAGGCTGCTGTGCTGAAAAAGAGGTAATTGCATCTATGCTGAAGAAGAGTTAATTGCATTTGTCTGTGAAAACTGAAATTCTACACCAGCATATCATCCCTTGTGATGCATGATGTCACCTACTACTTATATAAATAAAAGTTAGAATCACTTAACATAAATTATAATTTAATATATAATTAATATAAATTATATACATCATAAATATTTATTACTAATAATAATTAAGCAGTAGTATTTTTTTTAAATTTCATCCTAATCCAAAATTGTCATAATATTTAAATCATCAGCTGACACAAAATTATAAGGCATACATTATGTATAAGTATCATTATCATCATCTTCCACTTAATTTTTCATATCATATAAGTCTCTAGATTTTGTTTTGATGATAGCAATATAATTCTTATCTTTTGCATCTTGTATATAAAATACTTGACAAGCTTGAGATAAAAAAAATGAATGAATTATCCTTCAATAACACACCAGTATGTATCAATCTTAAAAAATTTAGAAGTATAAATCCATTTATATCTTATTTCAAATCTCTTAGTGAATTTATGTCTATCCAATCATATCTAAACAATACTATTTTAAATTTTTCATAATAATCTAACTCATAGATATCTTTAAGTGCACCATAATAGATTTTTTCATCCGCTTCCACTATAATACCACTATTCTATATTTTTCTAAATTTCTCGTGCTCTTTAGTATGAAATTTAAAATCATTAATTATGAAATTATTATATTTATTCACAATCTTGTTAGGTCCTTAAATAAGGGCTATTAATTTATCTGAATTATTTCTTTCCATCATCTTTGGTATCTTAAAAAAATGATATAAAGTGTTGATGAGTTATCCGATGTTAAATATGTATTCAAAATTAATGTATCTCTTAATTAAATATATATATAGGCTCTTCAATATGCATACATTCTATATGCGTACATCCCTCAAATATCTCATCTGCTTCATGTGCACTACTGGATTCTCTTAAATTTTAAACACCAAGTCCAAAAGCATCTATAATCAGATTCCTCATATCATCATCTCTTATAGGATTGTCTTGTAGGTTAGAGAATTCAAAATCAAATAGGGATTGGTTACATGATGATGGCAGCATGGATTCCCTATAAAAAATTCAGTCGATTTAATCTCTTAAAAAATTATTCTATACCAAATGTTCTTCAATAATTTATGAATCTAGAGAAGAATTATTTACATATTTTCGATATGGACATAAAATTTTTTTATTCAAACTACTTTTTTTCATACCAAATTTAATGAAATTATGAACTTCATCTAAATATTATTTACTATTTTTTGATTTATTTATCCAACTTTTATCCATTATAGAATAAAAATGATCAAATTTTTAGCTTATCTAAAAATAAGAAAAACTATATGATCAATATTAATGCAATGAGTAAATATATTTCATTTTATAAAATTTAAAAAATAATAACTATTATAGTTCATTATAATAATTGGAGATCCAAAAATACAATTAGATATGATATTAATAGTAGACTAGAAAAATAACTCAATAGTTAAATACTATTTTATCATTCAAAATGACTTAATAGTAAATACATCCTATCGTCAACTAATAGGTAAAGAAGATCCTATCCTATTCAGAAAATGCATTAATTCTATAGATCAATTACAGTAATCAAACGATAAGTAATAGAGGCCAAAAAAAAAATTTAGCAATCTTTTTTTTTTAGTTCTTTCATGTAAGAACAAAAGAAAATACTGTCCAAATTTTTTTTCAAATTCTCAATATACTGTTTGATTATTATAATAATCTATAAAATTATTTATATTTTTTAAACTATCCATACTAGATAATTAATTGATCAATATATATAATTCTTTCATCCAAACAAAAATAAATAAATGTATAGATATAGTAGAATACGTACATTAATCAAAAAATGAATCTATGGTTCCATATAATATAAATTTTATTAAAATTAATACATAATTAATGCTGCTCGGCACCTTCCATCGGCCTGAGTGCCTAGAGCGCATGAGCGCTAGATGCCTTGGATGCCAGCTGGGACTAAAGGCTCGAGTACATAGGGCTGAGACCCAAGTTTCATGCATCTAATTAATTAATTAATTAACATGCACAGGTATTTTAGAGGGCTTTAACAAGCAACAAGAGTTTTGGCAATTTGTCAATTTTGAATACTTAAAACATCATTACATAAGTTGGTAAAACAAATCATCTACATGATAGCAAACCATAAATTTATCTATGCAGGTTTTGCATTATCATTTATATTTTACTAAGCTCAATTGGAGGTAATTATAAACAAGGAGCAATGAGTTACTTACAGTGGATAATGACATGAAAAAATATCAGTAGATTGTCTTTATCAAATACCTACATCTAATAAAAAAATATGAAAGCTAAATAGTAATGAGTAGTATACCTACTTTAAATTTATCCATAACATATTTAAGAAATAGTTTTCAAATAATGTACCAGCATTCGAAGAGCGAGGGGTGTGGAGGAGCACCGACGGCTATGAGGGGGGCTGATGGCTGGAAGGAGGTGATGCGGTCAAGGAGCGAGAGGGGTCAAGGAGCATGGCCCACTAGGAGGGGGAGGGGTGTCAGCAATCGGGGAGCGAGGCATGGGTGGGGACTTCACCAAGATCGGGGAGGGTGGCCACCAATCGACGATCGGGTGGTGGGGTGTGGCATTAGGGATGGGGGCGGTTGGTGTGGCATCGAGAAGGGGGGCATGGGGTGCGGGTCCAGCGAGCAATCGAGGAGGGCTAAGGGGTTAGGGGGTCGAGGGGGTTTTGTGCTCGCACGAACGATCGTCGGAGCTTGGGGGGGAGGGGGGGAGGGTGGTAGTCTTGCAGAGCCGTGGGCAGACGAAGGGTGCAGCTAGTCTGGATGGCGATAAGTGAGATGCGGATGGTGGAGGGTGCAATGCAGATGGCCATGATAGAGGGGCGGAACAGCATCGAGGAGGATGGCATTGGGGTGGGGCCATGGATGGCGCATTGAAGGAGGGTGGGTGCGGCGTCGGCGATAGAGGATCGATCAGGATGGGGGGTGGGAATGGAAGGGAGGAGGACCACAGGTGGGTGCGAGGGGTAGGCAGTGGCGCATGGATAGGGTTGGGGCATGGGGATGAACAATGGTGGAATTAAGGAAGCCTGCCGATGCTTTTTAGCATTATAAATTAACGATGCTAAAAAGCATCGAGAAATTAAAAATAAAATGATGCTTTTTTCAAAAGCATCGATAATGACCATCATTATATTTTACGATGCTTTAAAGCATCGTTAAATCTTTGATGCTTTTAAAAAGCATCGATAGGTCCACATGACCCATCAATGCTTACCAAAAGCATTAGCAAAAAATAGTTAGCAATTTCTTATTTTACTGTAATGATACAAATCTAGCATGAATACAACTAAAAAGATTGAAAAGAAAAATATCATAGAATAGCCTCGGAGTAGCCCCTACATCTATCCACAATACTTTCCTAAAATATTTTGTAATGAATAAGGCAACCCAATCCATGGTACTATTCATCTTCTAATGGATGTGTCGATGTCCAAAAGTGATCCCCTCAAAGAAATGATATTTTTATTATTTGATGGACGCATCCAATTAACTTACTAAAAAGTGAAATGATTGGCATACCAAAAAGGTGGATCAAGGCATCATTCTCTATGCTTTTTTTTATCATATGATAAGGGAGGCTAGAAAAATGTCCACCTTTTTTGTGAAAACAAGAAAATTATAAAAGCACCCTTTTAAGTTTGAACCATTTGTACTTAGACCCCAAAAATGTAAAAAATGTCAATAAGCCACTAAAACTTCAAATTTTTTGTAAAATGATCCGACCATTTATCTGGATCTTAACACCATTAATGGAACGACAAAAAAGATAAATATGTCCTTACTTCAGAAAGGCTATTTCTTATCATTCATCTACTTGCATAAATCTCAAAATGCTCCATTCTCTATCATTCATCCACGTTCATAGATATAGTATACTATTCTTCATCATTCATTTGCTAATATAAATCTTAAAGTGCTCCAACCTTAACATCCATGCACATAAATTCAAAGCACTTCATCTATGATCCATTCACTTATATAGATCTCAAAGCGCAAAATCCTTTATCATCTATTCACCTATACAAATCTTAAAAGACTATATTTTCTATCATTTATCTATTGGCATAAGTTTTAAAGCTACTCTATCTTTAGTCATTCATTTGCTTGCATAGATCTTAAAGCACTTAATCCTCTATTATTTATTTGCTTACATAAATTCTAAAGTACTTTATTCTGTATCATCCATCCTCCTACTTAAATCTCAAAGCACTCCATCTTATATCATTTATCCATGGACATGGCTTTCAAAATACTCCATTTGTAATCTATCTACTTGCACAAATCTCTAAGTAGCTCATCCTCCATCATCCATCCATCTACATAATTTTAAAAGCACTCCAACCTCTATCATCCATCTACCTGCATAGATCTTAAAAACTCTATCCTCTATTATCCATTCATATGCATATATCTCAAAGCATTCCATCTACTATCATCTATATGCCTGCACGTATCTCAAAATACTTCATTCTCTATCATTTATTTATTTGTATGGATCTTCAAGCACTCAATCCTTTGTTATACATTCATCTACATAAATCTCAAAGGATAAAGTCATTCATCCACTAGCATAGATAAAAGTACTACATTTCTCCTCTTCTTTTCAATTCCCATCAAAAGAAAAGCCTTTAGTGGGAAGGGTAATTTTAATATTGTATAAAAAATTAAGTATCATATAATTCTTATGTGATAATATTTTGTAACGGAGATAGAAAGTTGAGCCATATTGCAACAAATTTAAAGTTTTGGTAGCTAATTGATTATTTTTGAGCTTTAGAGATCTAAGTATAAATTGTTCGAATTTGAAGGGGTATTCCTATAATATTTTTTAAAACTTAACTACATCTTTTTTTATAACTACAACACCCTGATACTTATATAATAGCCTAGTATAATATCTGCAGATACCCTTATCATTCACATATGCTAACAACCAGCTTGTTTGTTATATTTAAATAGATCATTTGACAATCTCCTACAAGGCTAGTCCTTGATTACACGTTGAGTTATTAAAATGCACAAGAATGCAAGGCTTTAGATTAGGGTCATGTATATTTTATGTGATTGTAATTTTTGTACATGCATGATCGATGAACACTACTATAGCATGTCATGAAATGGCCCAATGAATGTCAAATCCAAGCCGCTTGTGAAATGTATCCCTAGCCAAAATCAGCCGTAACCATGAAAGCGAGGTACATCTAATGGTATGTTTTGAAGGAGCAAAAATATATTCGAGCACACACACCAAAGGATATCTTATGGAGTGATTTTTTTGCCACAAATTCTATCACATCCATCTTAAAATAAAAACTGAATAGTCAAAATGGAACAAGACTACTCCTACCAACGGAGTCCGTCATAGCTTAAAAAACTCCATGAAATATCATCATTTGCTTATATTCATATCTTCGTCCTTGTCGAGCTACTAGTAAGTCATAGAATGGACAAACTTTGTTTGTAAGGGAAGCCCCATCCATTTTGATGACTTAATTAAGTTTCACTTTAAGATAGATATAATACAATATATGGAAAAAAATGAGGACTGCTTATCTTTAGTGCATGCACCATATGATTTTTGTTCATTTAGAGTATTTCAAACATTGCTTTGGATGGCTCCTGTTGTAACTTTGATTGGTATAAATTGATCTTATAAAGAAACCGCTCCTCTCGTAGTTTTAAGAGGTGACCTAAATGGGTTCACTATGATGATCTAAGATCATTAATGATCTTCATTTTATAATAATCTAATCCCTAATGATCTAGGATCACTATATTTGGTATATAATAGTTCAATGATTAAAGATCCTTAGATATCCATAAGTAATCTATTTGATATTTCATAGGAATCCAAATTACTAGCGATATAATACTGAAAATGTCTCTAATATATGCCAAGTGAATTCTTTTATGTATTCTCAATTCTCATAGTTAAGAATATAAACAAATATGTTGATTTTTATGGTGGCCCTATTATTTTGTCACAAACTCTACATCTAGCGGTCACCACTCTAAAAAATTAGACTATACTTTAATTCTGGATACTTTTCTCCTTTAACCCCAATAGTGGGTGTTTCAGCACTACACGAATAGACAAAAAGGAAAACTAAGCTTAATATGCATGGGGTGGGGGTGGATAGATCAAAAATATTCTTTTTGATATCAAATTTGAAAAAATTTAAATCATAGTTAAATCCACATACCATTAACTATTTATGATGTATTCTTATTATTTTACTATTCTTTTTTGCATATAAATTTAAAGCCATCATCATGACAACCAACTTCAAAATCTCTACTGTAATTTTCTATTTTTTTACCAAATATTTTACCAATAGGAGGGCTCACTGTTTAAGAATAGCAAGCATATTACACACACATATATATATATACATACATGCATGCATGCATGATTACACACACACACACACACACATATATATATATATATATATATATATATATATATATATATATATATATATATATATATATAATTATTGGAGATAAACTCTACTCCCGTCGAAGTCCAGTCTGGTACTTAGCCTAATGTGGTTGGTAATCACAGAAGAGCTTCAATCTAAAATTCTTTCTCTAGCGGTCAAACCCCAGTCGATCTCCTCCAGTAGTCGAACTCCTTCAGTGGCTGAACTCCTCCAGCGATCGAGCTCCATCTGAATTTCTTTCTTAGTCAGATTTCTACAAGAGTCGAACTTTTCTAGGAGCTAAACTCCCTCCGAACTCTTTCTTCAGCCAAATTTCTATAGGAACCGAATGATAAGTGATAAAAATATACTAATAAAAGTATTAAATTATAAAATAAATTAATTTATTTTTTAAAAAATTGATATTTTTATTAATCTTATGTAGGAAAGAATGCCATCAATATGAAAATCTTATTTTTTTGATTTAGATAAAATAAATTTTAGATAAAATAGACTTCAAACGAGTCCAAAATTAAATTTCAAAAAAAAAAATCGGTCCAATTCAAATCGATTCAGAAAAAATTGGCTCAGCAGATCATCTGGTTCGACTGCACCAGCAGACCGACCCGCTGATGTAGCACTGATGATAGGTTGATATCAGCATTTTTTACAGTGCACGGTGGACCGACTTGAGGGCATTTTTAAAATTTTACATGAAGAAGCGTGCTCTGATTGGTTGAAGAATGCGGCGGTCTACGCAACATCGGACTCGCGCATGATCTATAGAGGATAATTTAGAAATTTTGTCTGATTCGATGGACGTCTTTCACTGAGATTTGATAGGACGGCTGACACGCATGCGCTGACGAACGGCATCCACAGCTTCCAATCGAGATCCAATGGTTGAGATTCATCCCGACGTTAAACTAAAGATCAGAAGCCTTCTTTGTGCATGATCTGACAGCCCAGATTCAATCCAATGATTAATCCAATGACTGACATGAATTCTGACTTGATCTGGAATATTTTAAAGGATTTTTATATAATTTTTGGACCATCTGATCAACATCCAATGGTTAGAATAATCCAGAATCCTAATTTGAGTTGTTTTGAGAGTTTTAAACCTAAATTTCAAAGGATTTCGATAGAAAATCCTCTTCTTAGCCTATAAAAATAGAGGACTACCTGCTGTTGCCGTAAGGAAGGAGAGTCAGAGAAATAAAAATAAAAAAAAAGAAGAGAAAGAGAGGAGAGAGGTAGAAAGAAAAGAGAGATTTGTGAGAGAAAGAAAAGAGTTTTTAATTTTTTTCTTCTGACAATCAGAATATTAATCAAGGAACTTCTTCTTCTTCACCAAGTTCTCCGTACCAAGAGCGACGAGCAATCAATTTCAGCAATCAAACAGTCTAATTTTTTTTATATTTTTTATTTTATTTACTATTTTTGAACTTATTATCATGAACTAAATTTTCTTTTACTAAGGCTAAGATGTAGCCACTCTTTTGATGCGATATTCAGCATGATTTATTTTTAATTTTTAATTTTATTCATGAGGAGTATATAAATCTAATTTTAATTCTTTTAGATTACTGACCATCTTCTAATTGATCTGATAAACATAGATATTACGGATCAAGTACATCTATATTATTGCTTCTTGATTATATACCTTGTATTATGAATCAAATTAGAATTCATATGCATGCAAAAATTTTAGTGCACTTTGGACGCAGCGTATTTTAATTAGAGAGTTTCACAAAACTTAATGCATTAATATTTATTTAAATTACACATGGACTAAAGGATAATTAATAAATATTGATAGTTTTGCTATGCCTGGACTAAAGGATAGTGAATAAATTAGGAGACTCCACCATTATATAAAATAAAATTAATCTAATAATCTGAATATTGTATTGACTGAGTTGGTGAACCGATTGCCTTAGTAACCCATTGCTCTTAAGTTTAAAATTTTAATAATTACACTCTCTCTATTTAATTAAAATTTTATTTTATTCTTTAATTTTTTATTCTCATAAATCGATCTTCTAAATAAAGCATAGGAAAGAGCTTTTCAGTACTTATTTTTCAATCCTCTAAGGATGATACTCTATTCATTCACTTTATTACTTGATCGATTGGTATACTTGCCATAGCTATAAATTAGCATGCATCAAGTTTTTGGCGCCGTTGTCGAAGATTGTGTCTAAAACAATATTAAAATTTTGATCCTAGCTTTACTTTAGAATTTTATTTTTATTATTATTTTATTCTTAAAAAAAAAATTATTTAGTGCATGACACATACTAGATATAGTAACTTACTACCTTTAGATCCAAAAATTGAAAGGACCATTAGAAGACTACAATAAGAAAGAAACATGGTAGCTGAAGATCGTAACGACATCAATCTAGGATTGGATATGACGATCGAAAATAGCATGAAGCTATTCGATTAGTACATTGTCCATTAAATGATTATATCACACCATCTATAGCTGATGCAGCTTCGAGCATCAGGAGACCGTCTGTATGAGCAAGCAACTTCGAAATAAAATCGACGATGATCCAGATGATTCAATCAACTATCCAATTTAGTAGACACGTGCATGATGATCCGAATGCCCATATTTCTAATTTTCTTAAACTTTGCGATACTTTTAAAATTAATGGGGTATCGGATGATGCTATTAGATTAAGATTATTTTCTTTCTCTTTACGGGACAAAGCTAAGAGTTGGCTTCATTCTCTTCCTATGGGATCTATCATAACTTAGAATGTCCTAGCCCAAAAATTCTTAGTCAAGTACTTTCCACCTTTTAAGACTGTCAAGATATGCAACGATATCACTTCTTTCATGCAGATGGATATGGAGATACTATATGAGGCTTGGGAGCATTTCAAGAAACTGCGAGGAGATGTCCACATCATCAACTACTCATATGGCTTCAGGTATAAACTTTCTATAATGGTTTATCTTCTAGTAATCGTTCTATGATTGATGCAGCAGTAGGAGTAACCATTAACCAAAAAATGAAGGAAGAAGCCTTCGATCTGATCGATGAGATGGCATCAAATAACTATCAGTGGCAGATAGAATGCATGATGCTAAAAAGACTAGTAGCTGTGCAAGGAGTAGATTATGTGCCAACCTTACTAGCTGAAATTACAGCCCTTAGAGCCGAAGTCAATAACTTGAAGAGAACAGCTATGCACATTTAGAGCATCACCTATGACCTATATGGAGGAGGACACGATACGAGCAATTGCCAGATGGATAATTTTTTTGCTAAAGCAACCGATACAACTAATTATGTTGGTAATTTTTTTAGGCCACAACAAAATAATTCCTACTCCAATATATACAATCAAGGGTGGAGGCAACAGCCAAATTTCTCATGGAGTAATCAAAATACAGTACAACAGCCACCCCAGAATTTCAAGTATCTGAAAAGAAGTCCAACATGGAAGAGCTGATAGTCAAATTTATGCAAAACCAAGAAGTAACTATAAAAAATTTAGAAGCCAAACTTAGGCAGGATCAAGCAGCAATAATTTGAAACTTGGAGATACAAATAGGTCAAATAGCTAAGATAATCTTCGAGAGACCTCAGGGATCCTTGCCCAGCAACATGGAGATCAATCCAAGGAAGCAAGTCAATGCTATTACCCTAAGAAGTGGTACAAAGCTGGAGGAGCCTACATCAGAAGAAAGAGACTGAAGAAGCCAACTACAAATAAGGAACCATCAACTAAAATTCGTCAGTCACCAAAACAACCAGCAGATGGATGGTCTCCAGGTATACGGTTTGCCGATCCAAATGTGAAAGCTCCTACGTATGCCGCCACTACCATTCCCAGAGAGATAAATACAGCATCCAGATAAGAAATTCTCTAATATTTTCAAAATATTAAAGAATTTACATATTAATATTCCTTTTGTAGATGCTATTACTCAAATGCCCAGGTATGCCAAGTTTCTCAAAGAAATTCTAACAAATAAGAAAAAGCTGAAGGAGCATGAGAGAATAAATTTGAATGAAGAATGCTCAGCAATACTTCAAAATAAATTACCACAGAAGCTAAAAGACCCAGAGAGTTTTACTATCCCTTGCATTATTGGTGATTGTAGTTTTGATAAAGTTTTATGTGATTTAGGAGCAAGTATTAATCTCATGCCTTTTTCTATTTTCAGGAAGCTGGGTCTAGGAGAACCGAAAGCCTACCACTATTACTCTTCAATTAGCCGACAGATCCATTAAATATCCAAGAGGTATAGTGGAGGATGTCTTGGTAAAGGTAAACAAGTTTATTTTTCCTATTGATTTTATTATTCTTGATATGAAAGAAGATTATGATGTACCCCTTATTTTAGGGAGACCCTTTTTAGCTACTGGAGGAGCTTTAATAGATGTTCAACAAGAAAAATTAATTCTTAGAGTCCAAGACGAACAAGTTACTTTTAATATTTTCAAAGATACTAAACATCCTGATGATAATCAAACTTATTTTCTAATTGATATTATTGATAATTCAGTATATGAGAATTCTGTAGAAAATAGGTTTGAGACTATAAAAGCTAGCAATGTCCAAATTGAAAGAGGACTCGATCCAAACATGAAAGTATTCCAATTGAAGTGGCACCAGGATTGATCCACTTTAGAACTCAAAGAAAGTCAAGCTGAAGACTATAAATCAGAACTACTAGATAGGTTGTTTCTTTTCTTTTTAGTTTTGATCATTTTTCTTTTTTTTATTTTTTAGTAATTTATTTATTGTTGCTCTTTTACTGCTTTGGTGTGTATTTTTAATTTTGCAGAAAAAAAATCAATGAGAGCTCAAGCAAAATTTCAAAGCTCCAAAGAACCAGACTGAACCAAATCAGGTGTATTCCTTCCTATCCTTTATTGCACCCTTTATTTTTCTTTCTCCTTTAAGATAATGTAGAATAAGTTTTTAAAAAAAAAAAATCATGTGTCAAGAAGAAAATCTTGAGCAAGATAGACTGGACAAGTGATAAAAGATAGAATTATTTGCTAATGAATGTAATGAGTTAAAGAAGTAGATTAGTTGGTCAACTTTTAGCAGCCTACTTAGGTCATTAAAAGACTATTAGCACTTTTAATTGCACATGCACACTAACAAGGCAAAGTAGGTATTGATTATAAGGCCAACTGAGGATTCAATTATCACTGAAAATTGGTAATTAATATACATTCTAATCAAAGAAACTTGAATTTAAGGAAAGAGCTACCTGCCTAAAAATAAAGTGCAAAAGATAGAGTATATGTGGATTGCCCAAAGCCTAGTAACTGGGTCTCTGCACCTAGGTCAAGTGTGAAAATTCACGTAAAATGGTGAAGGAAAGGCCAGGATGCTCATAGCAAAAAAAAAAAAAAGAAAAGGCAGTGTGAAAGCTACCTTAATTCATGAGTATAAAATTGAGAATGTATAGAAAATTGACCAAAATAGGTGATAAGAGAGGATACTTTTGTTCTTTTAATTTAATACTGAAATGCTAAAGTTAGTCATCATGAACACAAGTGCTATAGATCTTTGATGTACTCTAAGAAAGTTTTTAATTGTATTGACTGAAAAATTTGCTTCTGAAGCTCAATGCTTAGTTAGCAGTATTTTCTAAACTTTTTGATCTTAATCCTAGATTTTATCTTTGTGATGGAAAATCTTATTGAAACATGGTATTCAATAAAACATTGCTAAGGGACTAGCAATGACTAAGTTAGGGGGTGTGATAAGTGGAAAAAATATACTAATAAAAATATTAAATTATAAAATAAATTAATTTATTTCTTTAGAAATTGATACTTTTATTAATCTTATATAGAAAAGAAGGCCACCAATATAAAGATCTTATTTTTCTGATTCAGATGAAATAAATTTTAGGCAAAACGGACTTCAAACGAGTCCAAAATTAAATTTCAAAAAAAAAGAAACCAATCCGGTTCAAATCGGTTCAGAAAAACCGGCTTAGCAGACCGCCCAGTTCGACCGCACTAGTAGACCGACCTGCTGATGCAGCGCTGATGGTAGGCTGACGTCAGCATTTTTTGCAATGCACGATGGACCAACTTGAGGGCATTTCGAGAATTTCATATGAAGAAGCGTACTCCGATTGGCTGAAGAATGCGACGGTCTACACAACACCGAGCTCATGCATGGTCTACATAGGGTAATTTGGAAATTTTGTCTGATTCAATGGGTGCCTTTCACTGAGATTTGATCGGACGGCCGATACGCATGCGCTGACGAACGGCATTTGTAGCTCCCGATTGAGATTCAACAACTGAGATTCATCCTGACGTTAAACTAAAGATCAAAAGCCTTCTTTGTGCACGATCTAACGACCCAAATTCAATCCAATGATTGATCCAACGGCTGGCATGAATTTTGACTTGATCTGGGATATTTTAAAAAATTTTTAAGCAATTTTTGGATCGTCTGATCAACATCCAATGGTTAGAATCATCCAGGGTCCTAATTTGAGTTGTTTTGAGAGTTTTAAACCTAAATTTCAAAGGATTTCGATAGAAAATCCTCCTCTTAGCCTATAAAAACAGAGGACTACCTACTGTTGCTGTAAGAAAGGAGAGTCAGAGAAATTAAAAAAAAAAGAAGAGAAAAAGAGGAGAGAGTAGAAAGAGAAGAGAGACTTGTGAGAGAAAGAAAAAGATTTTTAATTTTTTTCTTTCGATAATCAGAATATTGATCAAGGAGCTTCTTCTTCTTCACCAAGTTCTCCATACCAAGAGCGACGGACGATCAATTTCAGCAATTAAACAGTCTAATTTCTTTATGCATTTTATTTTATGTGCTATTTTTGAACTTGTTATCATGAACTAAATTTTTTTTTACTAAGGCTAAGGTGTAGCCACTCTTTTGATGCAATATTCAATATAATTTATTTTTAATTTTTAATTTTATTCATGAGGAGTATATAAATCTGATATTAATGCTTTTAGATTACTGGCCATCTTCTAATTAATCTGATGAACATAGATGTTATGAACTAAGTACATCTATGTTATTGCTTCTTAATTATATACCTTGTATTATGAATTAAATTAGAATTCATATGCATGCAAGAATTTTAGTGCGCTTTGAACGCAGCATATTTTAATTAGAGAATTTCATAAAATTTAATGCATTAATATTTATTTAAATTACACCTGGACCAAAGGGTAATTAATAAATATTGATAGTTTTGCTATGCCTGGACCAAAGGATAGTGAATAAATTAGGAGACTCCACCATCACATGAAATAAAATTAATCTAATAATCTGAATATTGTATTGATTAAGTTGGTGAACCGATTACCTTAGTAATCCGTTGCTCTTAAATTTAAAATTCTAATAATTACACTCTCTCTATTTAATTAAAATTTTATTTTATTCTTTAATTTCTTATTCTCATAAATCGGTCTTCTAAATAAAGCATAGGAAAGAGCTTTTCAGTACTTATTTTTCAATCTTCTAGGAACGATACTCTACTCATTCACTTTATTACTTGATCGACTGGTGTACTTGCTATAGCTATAAATTAGCATGCATCACCGAACTCCTTTCAGACTTCTTCAATCGAATTTCTATAGGAGTCGAACTCCTTTCAAACTTCTCCTTCAGTCGAATTACTCCAGGAGCCGAACTTCTCCCTCAATCGGATGTCTATAAGAGACAAACTCCCTTCGTATCTCTCCTTCGATTGAATTTCTATAAGAGCCAAACTTCTTTCGGATCTCTCCTTCATACGGATATCTATAGGAGTCGAACTTCTTTCGAATTTCTTCTTCAGTCAGATTCCTCCAGGAGCCGAACTCCTTCTGAACTTCTTCCTCAGTCGGATGTCTACAAGAGATGAAGTCCTTCCATGCCTCTCCTTCGATCAAATTTCTATATGAGCCAAACTCCTTCCGTATCTCTCATTCGGTCGAATTTCTATAGGAGCCGAACTCCTTTCGGACTTCTTCTTTAGTCGAATTCCTCCAAGAGCCAAACTTCTTTCATATCTGTTCTTCAGTCGGATTTCTACAAGAGACGAACCCATTCCATATCTCTCCTTCGATTGGATTTCTATAGGAGCCGAACTCCTCCTTCTATCAAATTCCTCCAGAAGCCGAACTTCTTTCATATCTCTCTTTCGATCAGATTTCTATAGGAGCCAAACTTTTTTCAGACTCCTCCTTCAGTCAGATTTCTTCAGGAGTCAAACTTCTTCCGAACTCCTCCTTCAGTTGGATTCCTTCAGGAGTCGAACTTCCTCTGAACTCTTTCTTCAGTCAGATTTCTATAGGGCCAAACTTTCTTTGGACCTCTCCTTCAGTCGAATTTCTACAAGAGCCAAACTTCTTCCAAACTCCTTCTTTGATCGAACTTCTTTCAGACTTCTCCTTCAATCGGATTCCTCCAGTGGATTACTCTTGGATGATTTCCTCCAGACGTATTCTTTTCAGGAGTCCAAACTCTTCTGAAATTGATGTATGTCGAAGTTCTTCACCAACCAACATCTGCTTTCACTGAACTAAGACCATTAAATCTCGACGAACGATCACTATCAGTCTGATGACGCTCCTCTCTCCTTAGCAAACTCCATGCAGCTCCGAGCGGCCTACTACCGAATGGTATGGCTATCACTATCTGTCTGTAATATCTCTCTCTCCATAACAAACTCCATACAGTCCACGATCAGATGGTATGGCTGCTATTATCAGTTTGACGATATCTCTCTCTCCATAGCAAATCTCATGCGGCCCACTATCGGATGGTATAGTTATCACCATCAATCTGCTACCGGCTCTATCTATAAAAAGAGATCCTTCAGATACGTTTTATCTAAGCTCTCTTTTTCTTTCCAAAACTCTATCAGACTCTTTTTAGAGCACTCTATTTCTAACTTGATCATCGGAGGATCCTGTCGGAGCCACCACCATCGATTTTAGATGAAATTTTATTTTGCAGATCACCGACGGCGACCTCATCTTCTTCGACTCTAGCTCGATCCGACGTCAATCAAATTCTGCACCGATAAAATTGACACTAGAGAAAAGACCCTTAGTTCTTGAGGTATTCTTATTTTTAAAGGAGTGCTCAGTCGATCCTGCCGACTTTCTTATTCAAGGTCTGAGCCAGATCCATCTATTCCTACTCCATCGTCGGTGCTTCAACCACCTCCTCCACCGACGGTCATGATAGATTCGAAGCAATTTAACCTACTGATGCAGTAAATTTAGGATCTCATCGAAATGGTGTAGGCCATGCGGCAGCCCTCCGTGGTGGTTCTATCAAAAAACCCATCATTAGGATGTCAGAAATTGATCCCAAGGAGGAGCACTTGGGCTAGCATATCCGTCGCCCCTAGAAAGAAGAAACAAAGAGTAAAGGATCCTTGCTTGGATCATGGTTCTTCTCTAGAAGGGACCTTTCCCATCCATGGTTGGAAGCCTTCCAAGACCTCCTCGATTAGAAACTATGGGGGATGGATCGACGGATTGAGGAGCTCGACCACATCGTCCTAGCTCATCATGACGATATCCGCATCGGTCCCTCTTTTCTTCCTGAATTATGTAAAAGTCCATTCCATCGAACTTCAAGCTTTTCTAATTTGAAAGCTACGATGGAACCTTCGATCCGATCGATTATCTAAAAGTCTTTCGGACCATGATGCTACTCCATGGCGCACCAGACGCCATATTATGTCGAGCTTTTTTATCTACCTTAAAGGAAGCAGCAAAAAATTGATACTCGATATTGAAATCGGGTACGATCTTCTTTTTTTATCAGATGAGCTATCAGTTTGTGGCTCACTTCATTAGCAGCCGACGTCCACACCGAGATTCGAATTTTTTGATGAACGTCAAGTAGAAGGAGGAAGAATCCATTCGGACTTATGTCATCTGATTTAATGCTGCTGCATTGGAGGTTGTAGAAAAAGTATCTCAGAAACTTTACCGATCTACTAGCTCGAACCGAGAAATATGCCCGTGCGGAAAAAACCTTCAAGTTAAAGGATGAAGAAGCTATAGGAGAGCGGCAGATGGATGAGTCTAGCAAACCCACGGCTAATGGAGGACCAAATAAAGTTCGATCATGCTCACAGACTCTCCTCCGAGCACAAGCGAGGTCAAACTCTCCCTCGAACTCATCATCAAAGAAGCTCCGATAGAATGACGTAAAAAAGTTCTTCCCCTAAAGGTTTTACAACTATGCTCTCCTCAATGCTCCACACACGTCAGTCTGAAGCAAGCCAATGGCACTACCGTAGCTAGAACTACTAATGAAGAAGGAACAACAATGAGATTGACCATCTTCTGACATCATCAATGCTATCTCTAGGAGGCTTAGTACTTCAATGAGCCGCCATCTCTCAGTCTTAAAATCAGGAAAAGCTTGTCCCAAATTAGAAAGACCCATATGAAGTAGAGGAGGTCGTCCGATCCAAAACTTATTATTAGAAGAAACTCGAAGAAACAACGCTCCCACAATCTTAAGACTCAGAGAATCTGAGAATGTATTATCGGTAATTTTACTTCAATAAAACTTCTTCATTTCAACATTATTGTTTCTCGATGCAAAAATTATGTGATGATAGGAAAGAAGCAATTAAAAGTAGCCATGTTAGGAATAGAAGAGAATCTCATCCTAACATGAGCAAAATCGAAGGCCTCATTCATTTTAGATGAGATGGGAGGAGAGGCTCTGACAACGGCCCTTATGTGTCCCCACAGTCCATTAGGAATAAAAGGAGAATCTCATCCTAACATACGCAAAGTTGAAGATCTCGTTCATTTTAGATGAAATGGGGGGAGAGATCCTGACAATAGTCCTTATGTACCCCCACAGTTCGATAGGAATAGGAGAAGAACCTCATCCTAACGTAAGCAAAGTCGAAGGCCTCATTCATTTTAGAGGAGATGAGGGGAGAGACCCTAACAAGAGCCCTTATGTGCCCCCATAGTCCATTAGAAATAGGAGAAGAACCTCATCCTAATGTGAGTAAAATCGAAGGTCTCATTCATTTTAGACGAGATGGGAGAGAGATCCTGATAACGGTCCTTATGTGCTCCTACAATCTGTTAGAAATAGGAGGAGAACCTCGTCCTAATGTGAGCAAAGTCGAAGGCCTCATTTATTTTAGATGAGATGGAAGAGAGATCCTGATAACGGCCCTTATGTACCCCCATAGTTCGTTAGAAACAGAAGAAGAACCACATCCTAATGCGAGCAAAGTCGAAGGCCTCATTCATTCTAGACGGAATGAGAGGAGAGGCCCCAATAATAGCCCCATTATGTCTGACAATAACAGAAGATAAGATCTCCTTCAATCTCTGCTGGAGATAAGATCTCCTCCAAGCTTCAAGTTCAACATCAACCTCGGTTGAAAATAAGATCTCCTCCGATATTCAATGTCTATGTCAACAGAAGATAAGATCTCCTTCAACCTCGACTAGAGATAAGATCTCCTTCGAGCTTCAACTTCAACGTCAACCTCGACTGAAGATAAGATCTTCCTCGAGCTTCAACGTCTTCATTAACAGGAGATAAGATCTCTTTCAATCTCGGCTAGAGATAAGATCTTCTTCGAGCTTCAACTTCAACTTCAACCTCGACTGGAGATAAGATCTTCTTTGAGCTTCAATATCTACATCAATAGAAGATAAGATCTCCTTCAACCTCAGCTGGAGATAAGATCTTCTCCGAGCTTCAGAGTATACGTCAACATGAGATAAGATCTCCTTTAACCTCAGCTGAAGATAAGATCTCCTTCGAGCTTTAACTTCAACGTCAACCTCGGCTGGAGATAAGATCTCCTCTGAGCTTCAACGTCTACATCAACAAAAGATAAGATCTCCTTCAACCTCGGTTGAAGATAAGATCTTTTCTGAGCTTCAACTTCAACGTCAACCTCGACTGAAAATAAGATCTCCTCCGAACTTCAACGTCTACGTCAACAAGAGATAAGATCTCCTTCAATCTCGACTGGAGATAAGATCTCCTCCAAGCTTTAACTTCAACTTCAACCTCGATTGAAGATAAGATCTTTTTCGAGCTTCAAAGTCTACATCAACAGAAGATAAGATCTCCTTCAACCTCGACTGGAGATAAGATCTTCTACAAGCTTCAACCGCAATGTCAATAAAAGATAAGATCTTTCTGAATCTTGGCTGTAAATAAGATCCTTCCGAGCCTCAACTTCAACGTCAACCTCGATTGAAGATAAGATCTCTTCCAAGCTTTAATTTCAACATCAATCTTGGCTGAAGATAAGATCTCCTTCGACGTTCAACTTGAACTGATGCAGAATTCTAAAGAGGATTTCAACAGTTGCTCTTTTTGTACTTTCTTTCTTCGAATTTTGAACTCGAGAGTGGAGAGGACTATTATTGGAGATAAATTCCACTTCCATCGAAGTTCAGTCTGGTGCTTAGCCTAATGCAGTTGATAATCACGGAAGAGCTTTGATCCAAAATTCTTTCTTCAGCAGTCGAACCCCAGTCAATCTCCTCCAACGATCGAACTCGTTCAGTAGCCGAACTCCTTCAGCGACTGAACTCCTCCAACGATCGAGCTTCATCCGAATTTCTCCTTCAGTCAAATTTCTGTAGGAGTTGAACTCCTCCAGGAGCTGAATTTTCTTCAAACTTTTTCTTCAGTCGGATATCTACAAAAACCGAACTCCTTTCGGACTTCTTCAGTCGAATTTCTATAGGAGCTGAACTCCTTCCAAACTCCTTCTTTAGTCAAATTCCTCCAAAAGCCGAACTCCTCCTGAACTTCTCCCTTAGTCGGATGTCTACAAGAGATGAACTCCCTCCGTATCTCTCCTTCGATCAAATTTTTATAGGAGCCGAACTTCTTTCGGATCTCTCCTTCAGACGAATATTTATAAGAGTCGAACTTCTTTCAAATTTTTTCTTCAATCGGATTCCTTCAGGAGCCGAACTCCTCCTAAACTTCTTCCTCAGTTGGATGTCTATAAGAGACGAACTCCTTTCGTGTCTCTCCTTCGATCAAATTTCTATAGGAGCCAAACTTCTTCCGAACTCCTCCTTCAGTCAAGTTTCTACAGGAGCCGAACTCCTTTCGTATCTCTTCTTCAATTAAATTTCTACAGGAGCCGAACTTCTTTCAGACTCCTCCTTCAGTCGGATTTCTTCAGGAGTCGAACTTCTTCCGTATATCTCCTTCGATCGAATTTTTACAGAAGCCGAACTTCTTTCGGACTTCTCCTTCAGTCGAATTTCTTCGAAAGTTGAACTCCTTCCGTATCTCTCCTTCGATCGAATTTCTTCAGAAGTTGAACTTTTTCTGAACTCTTCTTTCAGTCGGATTCCTCCAAGAGTCGAACTCCTTCCAGACTCCTTCAGTCGAATTTTTCTAAGAGCCAAACTTTCTTCGAACTCTTCCTTCAATTGAATTTCTACAGGAGCCGAACTTCCTTCGGACCCCTCCTTCAGTCATATTTCTATAAGAGCCAAACTCCTCCTTCGATCGAACTCCTCTAGAAGTCAAACTCCTTTCAGACTTCTCCTTCAGTTGAATTTCTCTAGCGGATTGCTTCCGAATGATCTCCTCCAGATATTTTTCTTCAGAAGTTCAAACTCCTCTAGAATTGATGTATGTCAAAATTCTTCATCAACCAATGCCTGCTTCCTCCGAACTATGGCCATTAAATCTCGACAAACGATCGCTATCAGTCTGACGATGCTCCTCTCTCCGTAGCAAACTCTACGTGATCCCGAGCGGCCTACTACCGGATGATATGGCTATCACTATCGATCTGGCAATACCTCTCTCTCTCCGTAATAAATTTCATGCGATCACGATCAAACGGTATGGCTGTCATTATCAGTCTGACGATACTTCTCTCTCGATAGCAAACTCCACATGATCTACTATCGGATAATATAGCTATCACCATCAATCTGCTACCGGCTCCATCTATAAAAAGGGATCCTTCAGATTTTCTCTAAGCTCTCTTCTCCTTTCCAAAACTCTGCCAAACTTTTTTCAGAGCACTCCATTTCTGTTGGTCAATAGAGCTGACTTGATCGTCGGAGGATCCTGCTGGAACCACCACCACCGACTCCAGATGAAACTTTATTTTGCAGGTCACCAACGATGACCTCGTCTTCCTCGACTCTAGCTCGATCCAACGTCAACCAGATTCTACACCAACAATAATAATAAGGAAGGCATCAAGTTATTATTATATTATAAAATAAAACTAATATATATAAGACAACATGAATGTATTGGCTTGCTGTCTAAAGGAAAGAAGACATCGCAAGTGCATAAATTGAACTAAGATGCTGCTAATTTTCCTTATCATTTTCCTTGAAGCTATTCTCTATTATATTATGCTCCATGTCAAAATTCAATGCGATAATAAAGCTCCAAGAAGCTTTTGCTTAAAGCGTTTTGATCAAACATCTTGAAATATAGACATATCTATATGACATATCTATAAATAAATAAATAAATAATTGATTGATCTTAGATATAATAATGATAGATTTATAAAACAAAAGAAAACATGATTTTATACATTGATGTCAATGTTCAAGAAAACAAAATGGACTCAATCAAATATAAAAAAAAAAAAAAATCAAAGGATTAAAGATATCAAGAAATCAATGCCTCATAAAATTAAGAAATCACTACAATTAAAATAGTAGAAGGAGGAGGAGGAAATAAGATAAGAATCCAAACTCCTTGTAGGCGGTACTTCATTGTGGATGCTCAAGTCTCTTACATCTAGCATGTGAGATTTGGTCGATACTCAATTATTAAATTCGTGTTGAGATGATCTTGGATGTGCATCGATCTTTAAGGACAAACTTTTTATCACTTATTTGGATGGTGATTTAAAATGTGAAGTTGATCTGGCATTAATGTCATATACTATCATCAAGGTGCAGTTAAACATGGTGATCTCATCATGTTTATCTAGATTATTTTTTATCTTAGATGGATCACCTCTTAGCTATACAGATACCCTGACGACAGGATAAAGAATAAAAAACCGCTAACTGTGGCACCGGATTCCCTTTGACGGCGGTCTCCTCAGCCAAAATTCAAGTCGGGAATCAAATCTGAAGGCACTCAACCTCCTTACTGCCCACGCCAGAAAAGGAAAATTCCCAACTTTGATTCTCCACAAAAGTCCCACCAAGGTACCAAAAAAGTTGAAGCTTTTTCTCATAAAATATATAAACAAAACGATATCTCCAGGATAACGACGACAACGCACGCGAGGCCGATTCTAAAAACCTTCATCCTCTAATTCGAAAAGTAAAATTGTTGATCCCTGACACTTAACCCTGAGCTAAAATAAATGGGGCGAACAAAAAAAAAACAAAAAGAAGGGGCGTCATGATAACGTAAGAAGTGAAGTTCTTTTCTTCTAGGTAGTCTCTCTCTCCGGCCCCCTTGCCCCATGCTAGTGCTAGATAGCCTTTCTCTCTGCCCCCTTGCCCCAGCTTCTTAAAGGAGATATGGACGGGCATGCACCAACCTTTGGTTAATTATTTATATTTGTTTAATGCAAATGGAGGCTTCCTTTAATCTTCTTTTGCGCAGCTGTCCATGTAAGCAGAGGCTAGGTATAAGTCAAACCTTTCTACCACACAAGTTCTCTCCATCATTTCTATTCCTTTTCTCTCTCCACATTAAAATATACAACATATAATATGATGAACAATATACAACAACAAATGGTTTGGTTGGAGGCGGTTTTCAGAATACCATTCCTGTCATAAAGGAGGAGGAAGATACAGAGCATTTGGGGAGAGGTAGGGTGGGGGCGAGAGAGAGAGAGAGAGAGAGTGCATGGAAGGTCATTGGTTGGAGCGTGAGGTGGCATGGTGGATTGAGATTTAGATTAGAATTAAGACGCATTGGGAAGTGCTACGTAATTCGAGAGTCGAGAGAAGATAGGAACGAGGAATGATTATTTTAATAGGGAGAGGAGCAGCCGGGAACAGCTATCCATTTATTCCATTCAAACTGGAGCAGCAAGTGAACAACCCAACGGGCCAACATCCTTTCTCCTCCTATATAAACCCCTCAAACCCTTTCCTTGATACCCACACAAACAAAGTCTTTTTCCATAGGGGCTTTCCATTCAAGTTCCCCCAGTGATGTTGTCATTGTCAGGAGATAAAAGATAGGTTTGTTGTGAGTTGTGGTTCAAGTTCTGGAGAAGAGGGGGCTTAATGGAGGTTGACAGAAGAGAGTGAGCACCCATGGTGCTTTCTTGCATGACTTCATGCTTGAAGCTATGTGTGCTCACTTCTCTTTCTGTCAACCGCCACCAACTCCACGTCTCAATGACATGGGGCTTTTGGTGGTGCACTGCTCTTCTCCTTTGGAATACTTCTAAACTTTCTATATAGGTTGTTTTTTTAAGACTGAAGACGCATCGTATTGCATGGTTTTCGGTGAACCTAACTTGCAACAGGCGTACCACGTAGAGCAATTTAGCTGTCTTACTAATCTGACATGATGCGGGGCATGCATATATGAACAGCGTCTAGCATCAGCTTAGACTGCAGCTTAGCTGGCCAGATAAGTTTTCCTGTATTGATCTTGTGCATGGCCGATGAATTGTAGTGTTTGATAGCCCTAGAGACTGTTATATATTTGATAATCAAACATAGAGGTCCAAACTGCTAACGAAGGTAGGAATTCATATAACTTTAGATTTATAATAATTTGGTTCCGCATGGATGATCGTTGAAAAAAAAAAAAATATATATATATATATATATATATATATATATATATATATATATATATATATATATATATATATATATATATATATATATTATTTATTTATTTATTTTCTTTTTTCTTTTTTTCTTTTACAGATCCATTTTTAGCGTTTTGTAGAAAGCACGTTTTCATATATACATTCTGCAAATTTCAAAGCCTCAGAATGCCTTCAATGTGCATGCATGCGTTTTAATATAATTGTTGATGAAATCCAAGTTCAGGTTGAGGCTGATTTTAAGGTGAAGGACTGTTAAGTATTGGACTGATGATGAATCTTTAAAGAATAAGTTTTGAGCCCGGAGAATCAGAAGCAACAGCAGTGAATACTGAATAATCCTTCTCTTCTCTTCCTCAAGAATTTAAAGGATTTCTATTTGTGAAGGAATATTGAATGAATTATTCTTCTGATCTTTGAAATGCATGGGCAACATCTCTCACTCTCAATTGTTCTCGTTCTTTGGAAGAATGTTTAGTTATTGATGAACAAAAAAAAAAAAGAAAAAAAAGAAAGAATGTTTAGTTATTCAGAAAAGGACTGCATCTTTCTCTGCCTCTCTCCCTCCCTCTCTCCCTCCCTCCCATCTGCATGTGTGTTTGTGTGTGGAAAGTTACAGAGAATGGCGTCCATGATCTATGCAAAAGTTCTCGCGAGTCTGCAATTTGAAACGGCCAGTGCGTAATAGAAACGATATTCTTTGTATTACCCTTCCTGCACCGGTGTAAACCAAAACTCAGTTCTCTATTCACGTAAAAGGTTAATTAGCTAGCGCCAGTTATACTTATTAGTCTTTTTAAGCCAAGCTTAATATATTGAGAAAGGATTACGGACTCACGTCTACAAACATATAAAAATAGTTACAGGATTGTAACCATACAGGTAGCAGAAAGGGGAAGCATTGCAAACAACAACCAAAAAACTGGTAGCTAGGTTCTGCAGGAGCTAGCAAAATGAAGGACCATTAATATATTAGTTATAACTTGGGATTGGGAGCATGCTTGAACTAAAACATATTGACTAGCAGTAACTACAGGTACTCCATGCTTTTTTTTGAACGGCTGTAGAAGCCAAAAGAAAAAATCCTCTGCAATGGCACCACAAGAGTCGTTAAACTATATATTCTGCATATGGATTGGTAAGTAGAAGCATAGTAGTTTTGATAGACAAGAAGGATCAATGAGTTCTTACACTATATTAAAATTATAACAAGTGTTTAAATGTATGGTCTCAAGAGTACATAACCACCACAAGAATCTTTAATGTATTCGATGCGTGACTATATAATTCTTCAATAGAGGGAAAATCATGGAGTCGAACTCCCGTTGAGGAAGTGCCAACCGGCTGATGTAAAGTCCAACTGAGAAATACAATAGGAATTAATTACCCTTGTTTTGAGTTCGGATCCTCTCAAATTCAGTGCTGAAGTTCACAATCGGCAATCACAATCACCCATGTATCACGAGGCAGCTCATGATGAATAAGAGCCTATGTCAACGGTCCATTTGCTTCTTCGTAATATCTAAACTGCTCTTTCAACTACGGTGTCGGTCTGGCATATTTAGCGGAATGCAAACAACATGATAGATTGGGTTGCACCTTATATCATGAAGTACTCCAAAGATTGGATTTGAAGACAAGATGAGATGTGCTCAGACCTTGCAAAATTTTTTATACTCTGATTTTATGGATTGCTCTCATATCAGAGTAGTGTGACCACCTGCTTGTTTAAAAGCTGGCCCGTCAAGCTTGTTCTCTAGACTTGAAGGGCACCAAGTGCTTTCTAAATCCAGACCGAGTGGTATGGTAGCCTTCTTGCAAACCAACTTGATTTGACCATGTAACATCTTAGAATTCCCATTTAGTCTACAGTTTTTACACTTAATTTCAGTGGAAGTTGTGAGAAGCTGCGAGCTTAAGCTTGTCAACGGGTAAGGTAGATCGTCAAGCACTTTGTCGAGATGATGTAGACCAACATTGTGACTGCTCCAAAAACTTTAAGGGATATTATATTTTTTTTATTTTTTTTTTATGATGTATTCATATTACAAAGATATGAATCTATCAACAATAATAATAATAATAAAGAAGCGTATAGATATATAACACATGCCCCTAGCATACTCGTGCATGTTAGACCAATATTATCAAATTAATGCATCCCTAGGAAACCTAAAAGATACGGTTGTCTGACATGCATCAGTAAAATAGGGAAAAAGAGGGAGGGGGAGGGGGAGCGCAGGCATGAAACAGTGACTCCAGAAGGATGGTTCCAATTTCCAAAGTGGTAAGCTCTGTTGAAAGTTAATGGTTCATTGTAAAAATCAATAGCTAGCATTGGATCCCATACCTCTAGTATGGATTGCAGCGAAAAGATTGGCTACCAATTTTGTAGACATTAACTTCTTCACGTGCAAAAGAAATGTTGATAACTTTATCTCATCAGTTATTATAGTGCAAACTCCTCAGACATGCGTCTCTCTGCCATCTCTCTGCTCTTGCATTTATATATAGCTGGTCTCAACTTAAGAGGACTTCTAGAGTAGGGGTTCGGATTGTGTATTTGGCACCAAAGGATGGTTGATTTTCTTTTGCAAAGTGAACCGTTGGATCTCGTCTTACACACATTTCAAAGCAGTCTATCATTTTCCTCCAATCTGCTTGTACAGATCTCAAAGTGGTCCAACAGCCAAAGAAAAGGAATTATTTTTTTGCATGGAAGCTACAACCTGAACCCCCTTCTGACATGTGCATTCCATAATGAGTCACCACTCCGCATACATTCAGTTTAAATTAAACAAGAGAGGATAGAGAAGTAGATGTGATTAAATGGAGTCTTAACTATGATCAAGATCCAACAATTCTTCTTCTTCTTTTTTCTTTCTTCGATGGGAGATCACCTCCAACCATCCACTTATATGAGAGTAGGATGATGTCTCTTTCATGCTTGCATTCGAGAATTTGTGCCGTTAATTTTGCAATTCTATGATGCACTTTTACTTTGAGGTTTTAATTAGAATCAGCCAACAATGCTTATTAGAATCTATATAATCTTGACAGACGTGTACCAGAACATTCGTTCTTCAAAGCAGTATGGATGTCTCATTATTTCACTCTTATTGCAATCTAATGATGTGAGAACTCGAATACTCCAATTAAGTCTTCCATTGGCAAATTTCAGCACCCAATAATCCCGTCATCAAAATTTTCCAAGTCCTAAACCAGGTAGGCAAATGGCATTCTTAACAACAATACTAAAATAATTCAAGCAGCACTTGGACGCCAATCCTATGTTCCGCAAACACTCAAACCAAGATGCTCATACAGAGGCATGAAGCATTGATTTCCTTACAAATATATATGTTAATCCAAGTTGGCAAACAACTAAACAGTCAAGTCCAATCTCTCTTTCGATCGTGCATCAAAATTATAGCAAGACGAACAAATATTGAGTATCTATTTGGATGATTTAGTTGAAAATCCTATAAAATTCATAAGTTCGACCAGTTAAACTAGCTAGTAAAATCATATTATTACATAATGGGCCAGATCTATATTCATATGTACTCAAGAATAGCTATGGAATAGACCAACTCCCATCCCGTAGGGAGAAAAAAAGATTCAGCCAATCATCCAAAAACAAGTCCTAAGATGTGTCTCAATTCCAAGCTTTCGTTTTCTTCCACCTTTAATAATAAGTGGAAGGTTTCCATGAAATGCTGATGCCTCGTAGGAATACCTCAAAGGCTGTTACCTTCATTAGCAATGGAACAGGCAGGAAATTGTTGTAGCCGTCGTTCATGATAAACAATGGGAAACAATAGCAAAAGGAATTATTGCTATGCGCATAAATAGATTATGTTGCACATTGACATGATTAAGAATTTTAAATTTAGAATACTATTTTAATTTAGCAAATAGTGAAAATGTCAAATAATATATAATGGTACTATATGTCTACTTAGTGCAAACCACGTGAGCCTTCTGCTATGGTCTTGACCAGCATCCTTGATGAGATGCTGCCATGTGTCCATTACCAGTACCCTGAATAAAAATGCAGTCCCTTTATCTTGTCCCAGTTACGGTATTTTGTCTCACGGTCCGGCCACAGACATCCATGCATGCAGCATGCTTCTTTTCCTATTAATTGCATGTGTTCAACAAAAGGAGCTATTTAACCTCGCATCAGAATGAATTGAGACGTGTTCATGGTCACAACCATTTATCTAGCAATCAAAAGAGTTTTTGGTTCAAGTCTTGAAAGGTACATCTACACAAATTTGAACTTGAATAGTCCTCTCTCTCTCTCTCTCTCTCTCTCTCTCTCTCTCCCCCTCCGAGGAAAAGGAGGGAAAAAATACTAGCACCAACACTAAGCACACGTGCCTAAAACAATGACCTTAGTAGATAACCATCCGTAAAAAAAATCATTTAATTAGAGATAATCTAGTATAAAAAAAAATAATTTTCATATCAAATTATCATGTTTGGTATGAGAAGTGGAAGAAAAAGATGGTAAAAAAATTGATGGGTTTCATGCTTATTTTTCGAAGAAAGAAGGTAAAATAAATACTATGAGGAATTGGTATTTGGCAAATTTTTAAGTAATGATAATCTATATTTGATAAAAATATCCACAATAAAGCTGCATATATAATCATTAACTTTATTCTAATGTTCTTCAAATTTTATTCAATAAAATTTTTTTATAAAAAAATTAAGATGGAGATGGTATTATGTAAAGAATTATGTGATTATAATTATCATACAAAAACTAATTGAAGATAATATTATTATTTTAGTATTAAAAAATTATTTTATATTGAAAAATATATTTATAAATTTTATCATATTTTTATATAGGATTACATCCAATCAAACATAATAATCTTTTTTCGATGTCATTTTTTAAAATATTTTTTTCACCAACTAAATATAATAAAAAAATTATATAATTATTTTTTAAAATTAATAATTTTTATAAATTATCAAATTATTTTATAATTTGATATATTTTAATCAAACAAATCTTAAGAGATGCTTCTTTATTTTCTCCTCTAGATTCTCCCTCCTAGTTTAAGGGTGAGAGCATTCTCCCATTGCTTTTTGGGTTCTTTTTCCATGGAGGGGTCATCCCTTTTGTCCACTAGCATAAAGAACTTCTGCGATTAATTTTGCAGATCACCTTCGCCATATTCTTTGCACCCTGCCCGTCCGTTCTCTCTCCAAACAATACAGCGACAAGCACATTTTAATATAGGTTATCTTTTCATGAGCGTACATCCTTCTACGCACGTACGTGATGGTGGTCCTTTTAAAGATTCTATTCCTTGCGACGTGAAAAAGAGAGAGATCATAATCATAATCATGGAACTAAGACTCGGAATTACAAAGTTGCACTAGTGAGTGCTGTCCGTGGGTAGATAGGAATAGGTAAGAGAAATTGTTATTTTATGTGGGGAGGCCAATGGCAGCAGCTTTCCAATTATTCCTTTCAAACAAAGGGATGTCCAGTGCCCCTTCATCTCCTTGCATGTAAACCCTTCCAACCCTTCCCTTGTTCACCACGCAAAACCTTTCTGTATGTAGTAGATCTCCTGTTGGAGTTCCTCAGAGATCTATTTGCAGCTTGGGGCCGCGGGACAGGTTCGTAGTGGGTCTTTTTCTGAGTTATATTTATATATGGAGGAGAGTGGGCTGAATGGAGGCTGACAGGAGTGGGATGCTTTCCTGCATGAGTTGATGCTCGAGACTATGCGTGCTCGTTCCCTATCTGTCAGCCCCTACCAACTCCACGGATGTTGGTGTTGCCCGTACTCCTTGGTCTAAATCTGAAAAAGATGGGAGAAAGAGAAAAAAATAATTAAGTGAAATGAAATGAAGGGGACTTTGTTTTCGAAAAATTAATAATAAAGTGGATTTGTGCATCAGGTAAACAGCCATTTTATGCGTCTAATTTCATCTAATTCTACTGCATGGTTTTAATATAAACCAGAAGCTAGGGTTGCCTGTGGTCATCGCTTTGATGAGTTATCATATTAGACTGTGTCACTTGAAGTTTTATCCTGAGCATACATGGATGGATAACTTTTTTATGTCAACACAGAGATATGCACACGCACACACGCACGTACATATTGACGCACACATACATAAAAAATAGGATGAATTATATTTTTAATTTTTAAATTAAGATAATTTTTTTTAAAAGATTCATAAACTATAAAAAGATAAAGTTTAATTCATGAATTATCAAAACCATTTTAATATCGCCCTCGAACATAATTTTGACGGATTTTCCTTACCAAAAGTCCAATATAGCAATCATCATTGCTTATGTAACACATATATAACATTAAAATTCTAAAAAGAATTATTGATGTAATAAAAATAATGATCATGTCTTCTTTCTTAATCATATTTCTCTTTTTTTCTCTGATTATCTTTCGGCCTTTCTTCTTTTTTTCTTCGTACCGAGAAGAATCATTATTTGAGGATCGAAATAAGAGGAGAACATGGCAAAACTATCATCGACTCGATGGGAGGCATTGAAAGGAGACGATGGGAGATGAATGAAGGAGAAAAATCGAGCTAAGGAGGAGAATGGGACCCTAAAGGAAAGGAAGACTTTCCTTCTTTCTCTTCTTTTTTCCATTAAGATTTTGGGGATAAGAAAAAAAGAGATGGAAGATGAGAGATTTGAGAAAATGATGGATGGGGAGAGTTCGGTAAAATAAAGTAATAAGAAATTAAGGCTATGGAGGGAAGGGGTTTTCCTTCTTTCTCTTTTTTTTTCTTTGGAATTTTAGGGATGAGAAGAAAAGAGATGGAAGATAAGAAATTTGAGGAGGTGGGTGAGTAGAGTTCAATGAAATGAAGTGGTAAGAGATAAAAAAAAAATAAAGGGTTGTAATGGGGAGGAGGCAAGGATCATGAAGGGAAGATGGTTTTTCTTCTTTCTCTTTTTTTCATTGGGACTTTGGAGGATAAGAAAAAGATAGATGGGAGATGGGAGATAAGAGATCTAGAAAAGAAGATAAAATTAAGGATTTTGATCTCGTCGGCAATATTTTTTAAAATATTTTAAACTACATCGATGCTGATTTGAGTCATATAAGTGAAATGCTAATATACCCACCACATCTATATATACATACAATCTCTTATTTTATCATTCTCTCAAGCTCTACCTTTTTCCTCTTTATGATAAAGAGAGGGGGGTGGCCACTTGATAGCATTTGTTCTTGATCAAAATCGATGATGGATCTCTCGAGCTGAAAACCCACTTCATTGATCATATTAAATTTCATAACATATTAGGTAGAAGGTGGAATGAGATATCACAATCAATTTCATGATTTTTCATTATGTTATTCTATTTTATATTTTTAGATATTTAGAATATTTATTTTGATATTTCATTGGGATAACTTTAAAAAAAATAATTAAAATATGAATGGTTTATATTTTTATTTTAACTTTTTTTTTGAAATATATATTGCATGTACCCATATATATATATATTATGCTAAAGAATTGGAGATCCATGGATGTAATATTATTTAATTCAAAAATAAAATTTTAATTATTATAATGCAATCACCGGTTGATTTGAAAAGAAAATTATGAACATAACTTATTTGAAAGTTTTGCATTTGATGAAATCTTTCAAGCACCCCAAATTTTTTGTCTATCATGTCCTAACTTTTCTCTCAATCTAACATACTTAATTTCTCTCCATCTCTACCTCTCCTTTGAACAACCTCATTCAACTCCAATCTCCATCTCAGATTTTAAATTTTATTTTTTATTTAATATTGTTATTATTTTTTGTTGGTATTTTATCCTTTCGAAACCATGAAAGTTGTTTCTTATTGTCTCATCCAGCATGCATTATGCATATTCGCATGCTGCTAGTTCAAAAAGAGTCAAAAGGTATAAAAAAGCTTAGTGGAATATGCACATCAACGCATCATTGCTTGATTAAATGTACATTTGTCATGAGAGAAATCAAGTGGCTGGCCAAGCTGTGGATCTTGTTGATGGTATATGGACTTTTGATTTCATGAGTTCTACAGTGTTGCAAGCGCTGATGCTCAAAACTGCACCTTTTTCTGTGCATGATTGCAGGTTTTCCCCTCTTAAACCAAAAAAAGAACATGAAACAAAAGTACATTAAAAATGCAAAGCTTGTATTTTTAGGTTCTTTTGTATTGTTATATATATATATCTCACTAGAAAGCCTAAAATATTTTCTATCCAATATCGAACATGCATGTCACCAAGGCAAAGAACAACTCTTTTTGTATATCATACAATGCACATCCAGGAAAAACAATCCTGGTACCTTGTGGAATATTTTTATTTTTATTTTATTTTTTTAAATGAAATGCATATATCCATGAACTGCTGCTGTATATTTTTGTTGTCGATAAATCCTTTTTCCCTTTTGTAGAACCGTTTTGTTGTCATCCTGACGCCCAACTTCTCGATGGATCCAATTCCAGTATGCTGCTGCCTTATTCAGGAGGCGCTCTCCGGATTTTTTGCGCCTGTCTCATTTGATATCCATCCGTCTCCATATACATCCGATTCTCCCAGGATGTCCACAATTAATAGAGTTTTCACGAATGGTGAATCATCCTGAAGCCGGTAAAAATAGAGGGGATGCGGAGTTAGCATGTAAGCCCTGGAAGAGATGAGAAAGAGCTCAAGATTTTGAAGTGGTTTCATCACAACAGAGGTGCTCCCAGGATCTGAAGGTATAAAGAGACTGGTACAACACCGAGGCATTGATGGATTGCTTCTTGCAATAGATTCTAGAGACTCTCTTGCGCCATATCTCCCAACTACAAGCTAGGCTAGGCTGCAGCAAGTTGATGCATGGCACGTCGCTGAGAGCTCTCCAAGTTGGCTCTCTTCCAATTGGTCCAAAGATGATGCCGGTTGCTTGGTCGATTATTGGATATGTCAGAGCTGGGCTTAAACTGCATTCCAAAGGCGACGCTTGAAAGTGCACCTGATCAGCAAGTGATTTATGGTTTCCATCCATCCCCCACAAAGAACATCTCCCCATCCTTTTTTTACAAGAACTTCATGGCCGGTGTGCGTGGGGCCTATTCCGCGATGATAACCAAATAAAAATCTTGACCTTTTAGGGATCCGTGCCTTCCAAATCGTCTTACCAAACGGACATACGAGGCCACTGTGCTATTGTTGATGAACTCCAAAAAAAAAAAAAAAAAAGGACAGTGTACGGACCATTTGAGGCGAGCTTCCAAGTTGGTGTGCGGAGAACTCGGGATGCTTTCTTGCTAGCGACGATGGTTCAGAGAATCCAAGCTGTATACATTGATTCAAAGTGAGTGGTCCTCAAGTTTCATTTTCCAAAATAGGGATCTCAAAAGACCACTGCGAGGCCATCGAGCACCTCTTTTTCAGAGCTACCTGGCAGAAGTCGGAGAAAATGGAGCAAAGTGGTGCAGGTCCACGCCATGCAAAAGGATCTTCCCAAAATCACACTGATTGTCCATCTCCCAGATTGAAAGAAAGACGATGCCAGAAGGCCGACAGCTATTTCCAAATATCCTTCCACAATGGAAACATCCAAGTTGTCCCCTTCTGTGATCTCATCCCAAATTTTTTTGGCACATAGAAAGCCATTTTGATTTGTTTTCTCCACAATGTGCTGCCACCAGAGTTGAATTTTCATGCCCACTTACTTAGCCAACAGAGCTCTATTCATTTGCTCAAGATTTTTTTAACTCCCAATCCTCCTCGTTCTTTTTATCTACATACATGCAGCGTCCCAACTCTTTATTTCCTTTCCAAAGGAAGGCTCTATGCACCCGACCAATCATGGCAATAACCCATCTAGGCAATTTGAAGATTGACATGCAGTAAGATGGTGGAAAGGATGGCAATGAGTTGATCAAAGTGAGTCTTCCACCCCAGGAGAGCAACTTACGTTTTCAAGAGGCAAGCCAGAAGTGAATCCTTTCCAGTAGCCAACAATTTTTGAAAATTTTCTTGTTAGAAAGAGACGGACCCAGGTAGGTTAGAGGTGGAACTCCCTTCTTGCAATTCATCGTAGCGGCAAAAAAGGTGGCCTCTTTATCCTCCATATTCATATAGATGGCGAGATTTTTATGGAAGTTGATTCTGAGACTAGAAGCACCTTCAAATGCCAAAAGTAAAATTTTTATTGTCAAAATATTGTTTTCAACATCCGTACAAAAAAAAAGTAAAGCATGATTCGCAAAAAAATTAATTTTTGATTCCGGCAAACACACCATTAGGCCTAATTCCCCCAATAAGACCAAGGGAGCCAGCTCGAAGAAAAAGCTTGGAAAGTACATGGATGGCCAAAATAAATAAGCTCGCTGAAAGCAGGTCTTCTTGCCATAGCCCCCGCGATATCTAATCCATCTGCCAAGTTTTCCATTCATCAGAAAAGCAATTGGGGCTGAATTAAGAAGATTTTTAATCCATCCCATACATCTTGATGAGAAGAGAAACTCCTTGCCTTCAGAATATCCAACAAGAAAAGCCAATTCAATTTATCGAAGACTTTTTCCAAGTCTAGCTTGCATGATACTTTTCTATGACCACCAGACCTTCTACGGTAGGCGCGAAGAAAATTCTCAAGGGTACTCTTCCCCTTTATAAATGCCGATTGTACTACATCAATCAAAAAGGGAAGACGCTTGACTGATCTATCAGCAAGCACCTTTATAATAATTTTGTACAAGCTGTTTGATAGACTGATAGGCCGGATATCGCGCACGGTAAGAGGAGATGCTCCTCCGTTATAGCCAGGTCCATCCTCTCTTGTATTGTTTAGCGGCATATATAGGGGAGCATTTGCCTTTAGCTACGTTTCCTTTCATCCACTCTGCACTATACAAAATCGTTAGGGTCGCATAACATAGAACATCCACGTCTCCCCAAATTCCCTTCGCCTTTTCTTCTCTTTTTCCTCATCCTCCACTTCTTTAATACCACAAAGCTACTCATCAATAATATATCACACAAAATATTGCGAATATATGGTATAAGATGCACGCATGCGCATGGTTCTGTTAAAATATGTACATATTGGAGACCATTTTCCAACTAATTAACAACCTTTTGCATATAGAGGTCATCAAGTGTGAGAGAGTGGTGAATAGTGGATTGGGGTATAGAATATGCCTTGGTGTTATGCCTGAAGAGAACAAGATGTGAATTCTGAAGAAACGAGTGGTTATTTTATCCGGGAGAAGCCAAACGATCCATATTTATTGATCCATTTAAACAGCCCACCCTTGTTCTCTCTCTCTCTCTCTCTCTCTTTTGAGGTAAATGGTGGCTCAACGAGCCATCCTCTCCGGATCCCGAGAGAGCTAATAGATTTGTTTTTTTGGAGGGAATGAGCTTAATGGGGGTTGGCTGAAGAGATTGAGCACCCATGATCATTTCTTGCATGGAACCAGATAACCCTTCCAGGGCCCGTTCCACTAGGCTACCACCACGGTGGTGATGGCTGTCTTTTTTGGATTATTTATATAACCATATCTAGTCTTTGGGGAGGTATGCTTGTTTTGTTTTTGTTATTTGGTGACGGTAGACTTCTGTTAAATTGGCGGAAGCTAAGGTTTTCCAGTTAGTTGGCAATGGGTTAGAACTAGCCCAAGGCCCATCAAATTTGGCCAATTTCGGGTCGGGCTATAATCTAGGCTGAAAGAGTTTGGACGGGAGTTTGGCTTACAAGTAGAACCCATTTATTTTTCATGCAGCACTTAGGTATGTCATTGGCTTGGTTCGGGTCCAGTTTAAGCCCGAGCTTAAACAAAACCCAAAATGGAGCCCGTATTCAGGTTTGGATCCATTCGTTTTTGTACATTGCTATTTGGAGAGTGATGGGAAAGTAAAGAACAAAAATTAGAATGGATTTAGCTAAGAATGATGATGCATCATGTATCATTTACTTGTGTTATACGAGGGAGTTCAATTTCTAGTTAGCACATTCACTTGTGAAGCAATATTATGAAACATTAAAATTTAATCTAGCTCGGGCCAAACCTATTTTTGTCCCGAACGAGTAATTTGGGCCGGTCCAATAGAATTCAAGTTGGGCCTAAGATTATGCTCGGATCGGGCTTGGATCTAAATTATCAAAAATATTTTGGAGCTAAAAAAACTAATTAAATTTCAAGCTAGATTCGGATGGGGCATGATCTAATCCAATGCTAGTGACCGAACAAGGCAGAATTTGTATTACAACTGGGTTTTAAAGTTTGTGGTAAATTTGTCCGAATTTTGTTTGCATGCCAATAAAAGGATGGCAATAGGGAAGAGTTAGACCATCCGTGAAGGATCCAGATATTTTTTCCCACATAAATATCATCCATGAAGGATGTTGAGTGGATCGGAGAAATCAGCCAGAGATTTTAATGCACCTTCCAGATTGATGGATGGTGGTCATCAGGATTCGAAGATGACCACTAAAAAGCTGGAAGAGAAGACCGTGCTGGACCTTCGCACTAAAATAGCACAGACAAAAGAAAACCCTTCTTCCATAGCTATAATATGATACGTGAGCTCACTAGTCATGGCGGCTTCCAGCGGCAACCTAACTCATTCAACTTAAAAATCCGCTTAAATTGTCAGAATGTAAAATACCTATCTAAACATAAAATCTCGTCCTCTGGACACCGATGGAAGACAAGCTAACTGTTAACATCCTCCATTTTTAGTCGAACCCCCCCCAACTGGGGGCAAGCAATTGTGGGGTTCCTTCAGAAATTAAAGCGATGTTAAGAAGTAATAAATTTCCCGAAGTGGAGTAAGGTACCTTTCTCGATCAATCAACCTTTCGAACTTAAAAAATTTCTACGGACCGGCATCAGCCCGGAAGTATGTGGCCTCCATATTTCCGACGGTGTTTTTGCCCGTTAATTGTCGTTATCAAATTATTCTATCGCTCTGCCTCCGGGTTCCGGCAACGGACCAAAAAATTTATGTGATTTGACATTAGATATGGCCGGGATCTTTTGAAAGCGGAGTTTTCGAATCTTTTTGAACTAGAAGCTGCATAGCCTAAAAAGCCTTTCGTCTCGATGTTTCTTTCATTCCTCGTGGAGGACGGTCGTTTGGATGAAAATCCATTAGATCGAAGTTAGAAGTCCTGGGCCCCTAAAATGGACGTTGCTACGTTCTCTGTCACTTCATGGCTCCCTGAAGCTTATATCAGTGACCGCTGGCTGCCGCAAGCGCAATAGGAGCTCGTAGCAGCATGATTATCCCTATATTTTGAAATAAATTTTTTTTCTTTCTTTTGAAAAAAAAAAAACAAATATAACAGAGCCTATCCTGTATTAAAATTATAAGATAATTAGATGATTTTTAAAAATTATTTATCTAAATAAAATTATAAAAAAATAATTTTTACTATATTTAATTGATAAAAAATACTATTTTTAAAAATGATACTGAAAAAAGATAACTATGTTTGATTTAAAGTAATATTGTATAAAAATATGATAAAATTTATAAATATATTTTTTAATATAAAATAATTTTTTAATACTATGATATTATTATCATCTCTAATTAATTTTTATATAATAATTTAATATAATTATTTATATAATGTCATCTTCATTTTAACTTTTTTATAAAATCTCTTTATTGAATAAATTTGAAAAAATATTAGAATAAATTCAATGATTATATATATAGTTTTATTTGAGATATTTTTATCGAGTATCGATTATCATCACTCAAAAATTTATGAAATACTAATTTTTCATAGTATTTATTTTATTTTCTCTTTCTAAAAAATAAATATGAGGCCTATTGATCTTTTTACTTTTTTTTTTCTATTTTTCATATCAAATATGAGATTTATTTTTTCATATTAGATTACCCTCAACCAAACGGACCATTAGAATCCATTTGATTGGGGTATGCCAAATTATGAGATAATTGAATGATTTTTAAAAATTATTTATTTAAAAAAATGATTATAGAAAAAAATAATTTTTATCATGTTTGGTTAGTGAAAACATATCCTATCAAATGACGCTGAAAAATATATATATATATATATATAGTAGGAGATAATTTTATATAAAAATATGATCAAATTTATAAATATATCCATTAATAAATTTATTTTTAATATAGCATCGTTATTTTCAATCAATTTTTATATAATGGCTATAATCATATAACACTTTGCATAATATCATCAATATCTTAATTTTTTTTGCAAAATCTTTTTATTCAATGAATTTTAAAAAAATATCAAAATGAATTCAATGATTATATATATATATTATTTAAATTTTTTTTGTCCATGAATTACACTGAAAAAATATTACTCTAGAAAATAAATTTAGGATCCATCAATTTTTTTATCATTTCTATTTTTATTTTTTATATCAAATATGATAATTTGATATGAAATTTATTTTATTTCTTTATACCAAATTCATTCCAAATGGATCCAAAGACACTGACATTTTGCTCAAGCAAAGCAAGGTTAACTTGATGACAGGTATCTCAGCATGTTCCCCCATCTTCCTGGGATTTGGTGTCAGAGTTCGTTTCCCCTGTGGGGATTTAGGAACCGAAATGAGAATTGATGAAAGGATTTATATCTTTGGGTCCCTTGACTCGATCTTTTCTTCGGTTATTCATTGCTTGGCCTCATACTCCTCTTCCGGTATACAACGAAGGCCGCGGGGATCAAAGATGGTTTCATTGTGATTGTAATTTCTTCGGCTTGGATTTGGAGTGAGGGTTCTAATTGAGAATTTTCTCTTCATTTTATTAAGTGCAGCTCACACTTGAGACTTGTCTGTCAGTGCTAATCGTATTCTTTGTTGCTACTTTTCTATTTTTCTTTAATATTTTTGAAATAGAGACAAGCCTTTCTAAGTTCTCTTCCATTATGCCTTTTGGCGGCCGTGAAATGTCCCAGGTTCTTGATTTGTTGATACCACTGTTTTAGGTGGAGTTTTGTGGTCTCCACCCCCTTCTAATTTCATGTTTTCCATGACATGCAACATCCCATTTACCGAGTTTTGCTGGAAAAAGCAAAAAAAACTTCTAGATCTCTCACGCTTAACCTCTAATTCCCATATTAAGTTGGTTCTAATTCGAGCAGTTGGCGCAGCAAGAAAAATGGCAAGCTTCCAAACCGACAGAATGAAGGTGCCATGGTAAGTTGGTTCCGATATCCACATTGGAGCTCCATATTCTTCAATACTTCCAACTATAAGCGGGTGTTGGACCAAAGTGTTTCCACCACCACTTTATTTACAGGGAGTAGATGAATTCATCAATGCTTGTCACACCAAGTCCACCAGTGTTTAGGCCTACAAGCTTCCTTTCACTTCATTAAACAAGAATTACCCGGCTAGGAGATCCCTCCACTCCCAAAGAAAAACTCATCTAAGATCATAAATTCTTTCAATTATCCATGCTAATAGTTTAAACATTGATATCCAGTATGTGGGAATACTTGACAATATAGAGTTAATAAATTAAATATAGACGACACACAAGGTAAATAGTCTTTCCTTCCATCTTGTTATCCCTTTATCCATCAAAAATTGCCAGTCTCGTCTTCACAACTCACAATGCTGTGAGGAAAAGCTGAGACGGGTTGCCATTATTGCAGCCTAACATGTTTGCCACTTAACCTCCATTTTGAAATTTCCATTTCTAGATAGATATATCGACTCTTATCAAAGTTAAGTTTAACCAGCATGGCAATTCACCATGTGGCAGATCACCAACTGCTAAACATGAAGATTCTATTGTTGCTCATGCGAAATCTCACTTGACAATTAGAAAATGGGAAACAACACTTGCATTTTTGTCGTGGTTTGGTAAAGAAAATGCTCTTCACAATTAGATAATATGGAATAGCAAATACAAAGCTAGCATGATTTGAAAAAATAAAATACATCCCCATGTATAGTACAAGCGGGATGTGAATAATGTGATATTTGCCCTCAAATAATAATGGTAACAATTACTAGGTAAGTTACAACTGTAGAAATTATTAAGGTGTAGTTATAATTGTATCTTTTTAAGTAAATAGTTGAGTAAAGAAGTTTTTGTTGAAAACATCATCCTTTACTTTGTGCGAGTAAAGCTTGCATTGGTTAGAGATGCAAATGAGGTTAGATAAAATCCTCAACTTAATAGGTGTAATGTTTCAATATCTCCTATTTCATCAAAAAGAAAAAAAAATAATAATATGGGTTAATTGAATAATTCAATATGCATCTTTATGTGAGCATGAAGCATGTCCAAATAATATAGAAGATGATCAGTTTAGAGAGGATAAATTGAGGAAGTAAGGATACAGATGTCGTCAACCATGCTAACCATGTACATATATGATATATTGAGCGAAGACACTATTCCAATAACAATAAATTGATATAAAGTGAAACATGCGATAGGAATCATGATAATGAAAAAAACTCCTGCATATTATTTTTTCTCCATGTATCCCTATGTTCCTTACAAACATAAGCAACGTCTTTAGAGTATTTATGCATGTATATATTAACACATGAAAGTTACCATTATCCCTATTAGGATGGATGATTTAATTGCAATTGACTTAGCATCCTTATTTTTCTTTTGAGTAAAGTGAATGGGTTATAAACAACCAGTGCAAATATACCCAAAAAATCGAAAAACAATATGTCACAAAGTGTACATGAATGGTCCATATACTCTTCCAATCCATCTCCCCTTTTTGATTCGCCATATAGGTTGTTACCTAATTTGCAACACTATTTTACCTCTTGTATCTCGGTACACATGAGTGACCTCAAAGGTAGTGAAGCACATGGATATTCTTCAAATATAACAAAACACATGGATAAGTGTCGCTTCCATACCTAGCTTATCACAGTACTAGAATCATCCTCCATGATAATATTATCAACATACAATATTGTTTGGCATAAAAAATTTCTTTTCAAGCACCACACAAGTTAGCTATTAGAATGATAGTATCATACGGATGGCAACCGCCGACTATCATAAAATTTGCATTCAATTCTTTAATTACAAAATCGATATGGCCTCTTCGATCACCATCTAACACATTATTATCGAAATTACTTTGAGAAAACTAGAGGATGGGGGATCCTATTAGATGCTGAACCATCCGAATGGGTACGGCATCTATTTTGAAGAAGTCTCAAGCATCCCTAATCATCAAGGAATCTCTAATGGCCACATTGTGAATTCTTTCATTTGCTCGCATTAGTGTTTTCATCAAGGTGGCTCGGTGCCTATTCATAGCAAAAGTAAAGCTTAAAGCTTCAACTTATTTTGGGTACAAGGATTTTTGATGCACGAAATCTTAACTACATTGATGATTATTAATTAAAACACTTAAGAATTAAATTGTGTTCAAAGCAATCTCACATCAATCCATCATACTTTGACTAATTTTTTTCCAAATGTATCTTTAGCACACACTATTTCAAAGTTAATCACAGAACATATAATTAATAATCCTCGTTTCATGATATAAAATTAAAGAAAATCTTGTCCCCATGTATATCATGCTTCCCTCTTAACCCTTTTCGTAGCAAGCAAGGAAGAAGCAAGAAGAATCAACATTATCAGGGAGCATCTTTAAAACAGGTTCAGCGCGAGGGCAGTTTCACCCCACCGTCGCCCCATCCCGAAACACCGTGCTGTCAGGACAGCCGTCCATCCGGCCATCCACCCCTCCTCCCATTCTTGATTCCCTTGTCACGACTCTGGAGGCGCGCATGGATAGCTTATATTACTGCCCCGGTGTCCTTACCACCCCATCACCTGGCTAGAGTCGTCTGGAAAAAGCGAGGAACCCGTCTTTTTCGCCTCCCCTCCTTTCCCCTTTTTTCTCGCAACCATAAAGGAGATTTCCGACGCTGCCGCATCGCGCTTTGGCTTCCGCTAATCGATACTACCATATCCCTCCAAATTAACAAAACTCCAGGGAGTTTCTGCCCTAAAATCTCATCGGATCGACCCCCCTAGGGTTTCTCCCGGTCTGATGAGTTTCTCCTCCCACCGCCAATGGCTCCAGCTCCCTTTCTTCCTTTCCTCCTCCTCCACCTCATCAGATTCGTTCTACTGGTTCCGGGAATCGCCGACAGGAACCCTAGTTGTTGGCTGGCAACTGCTGCCGAGGTGGAAGGGCTGGATCGGGGAGGGGAGTTCTCGATCTTGAGCTACGATTCCTTCTCCTGGCACGACTACTCCCCGCCGTCGCCTCCACCGCCGGCGTCCCCGGTGCCGCCGTCGTGTTCTTGCGAGGCTGACCTCGGCGGCGCCGGGGATTTCGACACAGTGTGCGAGGTCCGCTCCAGCGTGCAGCTGTCAGAGGATATCTACATGACGGGGAGCGGCAGCCTCGTTTTCCTCGCCGGCGTCATTCTCAGCTGCCCGGTCGCCGGGTGCTCGATTATCGGGAATCTCTCCGGTGACGTCCGGCTGGGGCAGAACTCCGGGATTATCGCCGGGACCGTGAAATTGGTGGCTGCCAACATGACTATTCTGGAGAGGGCGGTGCTGAACACCACGGCTTTGGCTGGAGCCCCGCCACCGCAGACCAGTGGTAGACCGTCCGGGACTAATGGGGACGGCGGGGGGCATGGGGGAAGGGGAGCGAGCTGTGTGGTGAAGGAGGGCCAGACCCAGGAGGACTCTTGGGGTGGGGATGCCTATTCTTGGTCTTCTCTGGACCAGCCTGACAGCTATGGCAGCAGGGGTGGCACGACGAGCAGGGAGGAGGACTATGGGGGAGGAGGGGGTGGTCGGGTCTGGCTGCTGGTCGAGGATTTGCTCGAGGTTGATGGGATTATCAGTGCTGATGGTGGTGACGGCGGTCGGAAGGGCGGTGGAGGGTCAGGCGGTAGCATCTATATAAAGGCTTCTAAAATGTGAGTCAAGTACCTTTTACTAATTCCTATTTTCACCCAAATCACCGACAAGAACATGATGTTTAGGAATCCGTACAATAATTAGTTTTAGTTTTCTTCTTACCGTTGCTTTAGCTCTATTAGATGCTTTCTATTCAATGTTCTTTTTCTAATATTGAAATTTCCTAACTATCAACTCTACACAAAGGCTCAAAACTTAGGGACTCGTTTGGTCTGTGGGAAGAACTTTCTTTCCTTCGAGGATTCAACTTCCTGGGAACATGTTTTCGGCATGTTTGGTTGACCATGAGAAAGTGGCTTATTTCAAACTGGTTTATATTTGGTTGAGCATTCTTTTTTTTAAAAAAATTATATAAAATATTTATTAAACCTTAATAGATATAAGATCACATCTTTTGCTCCAAAACTTTATATAAATAATAATATTATATTTATATTTATATAAATATAATATTATTATATTATAATATAACATTAGATCATAATAATTTATTATATTAATATAATACTAATATATATATATTAATATTATATTAATATTTTAATATAATAAATTTATTAATATAGATATAAATATAATATTATATTAATATAAATGCTATATTAATATTAATAAAAATATTATATTAGTATAAATATTAAAATAATATAAATTTATTATAAATATTATAATATTTATATTAATATAAATATTAGGATAATATTAATATTATATATTAATTTTGCAAGGAGGAGAAAATGGAGATCTTAGTATATATCACTATTCAGTATTTCATCTTAATCATCCATTGATATTTTACATAATTTTAACCATAGATCTTAAAAGGATATTTTTTGGAAAGAAAAAAGGGCCACCAATTCTCATCGTATAGGAAGTCCCAAACCCACTTTTCATGAAACGTGGGAAGTATCTTCCTATGGAAAGAGCTTTTTCTATTCTCTCTGCTCTTAATAGCCTGTTTGGATTGGGGTTACAAGGGGGTTCATAAGGGGAGGGAAGGAGAGGATAAAGAATGAACCTTGTTTGGTAAAATTTTTTGAGAGGTAAAGAAGGGTAGAGAAGGGTTCTCTCAATCCCTCCGTATCCCTCACTCACTCAATTTTACGTACCCCTGATTTGGGGTGTAACGGAGGGGAAGGTTCACGCTTAAGTTTTATTTTTCTAATTTATCCTTAATAAAATTTTAAAATTATAACTAGACCATTATATACAATGCTTAATGAGAAAGGACATATTTGTCAGAATATCTATAAAAGTTCTTCTATCCCTCCCTTAATCCCTCTATCCAAACAAGAGTAAGGTATGTACCCCTCTTTATCTTTCTCCTCCCTTTCCAAATAAGGGTTCATTAATTCCATTACCCTCCCCTTCCCTCCCCTCCATTACCCTCCCCTTCCCTCCCTTTATGAACTCTCATGTACCCCCAATCCAAACAGCCCATAAAACTCCAACTAAACAAGGGGATTCCTCTCTATTTTTAAAGAGTTGCCTTTTCCCCCATCCACTTCCCATGAACCAAACGAGTCCTAGGTTTTTATTGGCAACTGGTTCATGTCCAATGTGTCATAAATCCTGATACTGCTATTCAGTTTGGAATCCTTTGTAAAGTAAAATGGGATAACAAAAGAAACTAGCAAGAGATGTTATATAATAGAAATATATGACAAAATGCCATAATGTTTTACTGTTGAAAAAAATGCTCTAATTTTGTGGTCAGTAAGGATTAGAAAAACAGGATGCTATGCTGCTGTTAAAAACTAGCTTATAAGTTATAACACATAAAGTAGCTTATAATTGACATATATGTGTGCGTGCGTGCGTGCGCCTGTGCGCGTGTGTGCGTGCATGCGTGTGATCCTTTGTTTCTTCATCAGTTGGTACTAGGTGAAGTAACTATCCTGGCTAAAGGACAATTTGAGAAAGCCTTGTTTTCATCTTGCCAAAAAAACTTGAGAACTATTCTTTTGGGGACTTGGATGACATTTTCTTTAAAACTAAACCAAGAGGTTGGGTTCCTATTCTACTTTGCCCATTCCAATGTTGACTACAATCCTTCATCGTGTCTATGACAATTATCTGTCATCATAAGAGGTTATTTCTAGGCAAGATTTTCAAATTGCGTACAGTTAGCATTAGTTTCAGCCATATTCATGACAACCATGCCATTATGTTTGGAATGTGAAGTAAAGGAAGATTCTCAACTAAAAAAAAGGATTTAGTAGGCTGGTGCTACATCTAGATGCTGTCCAAATTTTGTCGAGATCTCCTAGCCATTATTACAAACAAGAAGAACAAAACTTTCAAGGATAAGGAATCAAGAAGGGGACCGGAGGAAGAATCATTCCACTCTAAGGAGGGAGGGGGAGAGAGAGGTAGAAATTTTCTGCACTTTATTGTCCTGAACTAATGGGCCCCTCCCTCTTCATTGTTTTCTGTAACATAGGGCAAATGCAGGAATCCAAAATTTACAACCTCCCACCTTTGCACTGTTCCTTGATCTTATCAACCAAGATTCTGGCTGCTAATTTTATCATTTGTGACTCTTGTGACTTAAGTCTGATCCATATTTGTGCATGGAAAAAAGGCAATAGACTTCGATACTTGGACAGCCCTTGCTGCCACAAGCTTTAGGGTTTCAGGCCTTATGAATGCCAAGTAGCATTTGTAACTTGAAGACTTTGAAGGAGAATGTGTATTCAGAAGCATGTATTACTTTGAAAGGGTTAAATTTTTAACGGATGAAACAGTTGCACTGTCTTTTAAATAAATTGGAGACCCAATTCCAGCTAGCAAAATTTCTTCTTGTTATAACAATCTGATAGCTTTGCATCCAACAGAGAGATAGCTAACATTTAATGGAGCTTGTTGAACTAGACTACCCTTGTTCCATTAGCGACCATATGTTTGATAAGGATAGTATTTGTCTGTCAAGAGAAGGATGTTGTTGATGGACCATGTCACTCCAACAATTGAAGTCTGTGGCCAGTATTCCTGTTTGTGCATCAGATTGTATATTTTTCAATTTTTTATATGCATATTCGAACTTTTAACTGCATTGTTTATTATGCTATGTCATATGCTTTAGTATCATGTTCTACTAGGTACTCTCATCGAAATATAAATTTCAAGCCAGTGATAGAATTCTTCATTTTATCTAATTCTCTTTTGAAGAACAGGAAGGGAAGTGGCAAGATAAGTGCTTCAGGTGGTAGTGGCTTAGCCGGGGGAGGAGGAGGACGAGTTTCCATTGATGTTTTTAGCAGGCATGACGACCCACAAGTTTGTGTTCATGGTCAGTTGACTCCATTTTCAGTTTTACATCCATGATCTTGGTGCTATGTAATATAAAATATTTATTTGTCATCGACGATGTTTGTTTTCAGATAGCTGCTTCTTATCAAATTTATAGTACTTAACACATTTTAAATATGTTCTCTATTTTGTGCTATGACTTTTGTATTTATATCCTCTCATGGCCATGCATTCTGCAGCAATTTGTTACTTGAAATATTGTTTCAAATATATGTTGATGCTAGGTTCAAGTAAGAACTGCTGTGCCAAAAAGAAAAAGCCTATGATTATGCACCAAATAAAGCCACATATTTGAATTGTTTTCTTAATGGGAGCCATATCTATTCAAAATGCTGATTACCAGTACATCTTACTTGCGAATATTGCATGGTACTTGGTAATTTACTCCCGATTATGATTTCCACAAGGCACATCTTAAGGAAGTTTCAATAAAATTTATTGATAGTCATTGTGCTCATTTTTATGTTTAGAAGCTAAGGAGAAGCATGCATGTTACAAGTGGAGGGGGAAATCTTCGGACAAGATAACAAATGAAGTTTGTTAATCGTGTAAGCTGCTTATCGTGTCATATGATTACATCAACAGCAAACTGGAACAGAAGAGTTATTTCTTGGGAATGTATGGTCATAAATCTAAACAATCTTGAGATTCATAGTTCTGAGATTGCCTTATCTGAGATCCATAAGAAGATCCCAGAACTACAGACTCTTACTTGAAAGAACTACCAATGAACAATGCCAAGTTGATGATGACTCCAAAGTAGCTATCTGAGATAACACTTGGCACACTAGTTGGTTAACCTGTTTTTTGATCTACTTGAGCACTTGAATCCTGTAATTTAAACATTTTTGTAGTTAATTTAGATGAAGACCTCATTCTCAACTTTCGAACTTTTGGAGTTAATATTGGTTATTACCAAGGCATGCCTCTGAAACTAGGATATTTGGAAATAAGTAACTTTCTTTAATAGAAAAATGATGCACACAGAAGACATAACTCTTATTTAGTTCTGGAAAACATATGGTCCTTGTGGTCAATTTCCAACTCCAAGAGAGTCACTTGATAAGGTTTAGTTCATATTTTGACCATGAAAATCATGGTTTAGAAGAATTTAGTCTTGGTGGGACATTGGTCCATGTGTTCAATTTCCAACTCAAAGTGAGTCGCTAGATGTTGGTTAAGTTTATATTTCAGCCATGACAACTACAATTTAGATACCAATAACTTTTCTTAATTGTTCTTTCCTTCCTGTAATAATGTAGAATTTGAAGAGATGTATTAACAGAAGATGCATTTGCCTATTATCCAACCATTTTAATAGCTACTGACCTTGTAAATTTGTTTGATGATTATTACTTGTTATCTTTGCTTATAATTATTCAAAAATATCTGTGTTAAAATGGAACAAAGATATATGAGTTGAAATATAATATACTGTTGAACAAATTCAGGTTCACTAGGTCAGTAATTGTCAATGAAATTTTGATGCTCAACTCAGAAATTAGTTTGTTGTAGCTGAAGCTTATATGCACAATTATTATCTTGAGCAATAAAACTAACACCGTAAGACCACATCAGACAGGGGCCTTATGACAGACCTCGACAGACTTTGAAGTTCATCATTTTTCTTGTAGACATGGGCCTTATGCTTTTACATTTGTGGAGTTACAACTATAATAAGACATAGGTCTTCAGCTGGATCACCTTTGTTGTTTGATCTATTACTGTCCTACTAGCTCTTTTTGTGCTTATTTCATGTACACTTCCTTCTTTTGGTGAAATAGAGTGGGAAACTCCCACAGATTAATTTCTTAGGAACAAAGTACCATACCTATCAGCATATATTAAGGGTCTAACGACTGGAGGAATTTCAGTAAGAGAGAAACAGTCTTCATTGTAACTCACCGCAGCAAGTTTGTGCTCTGGCTGGTTCGCCTCTCTCAAGACGTGTTGCATGGAAGAATGAGAGAGAATGCTTGAATTGAGCACCAATAACAGAATTCTGCATGCTATTTATCCAGCTGATTAGTGTTAAAGAGTCTCCTTCTAACCATATTCTCAAATGATTGAGCTTTGATATTGCTGAAGTCAAGGCTTCCCAAGTCGCTCCAAGTCCAGCTTCTGGTACCATCGATGCATAAAATTTTCGCATACCAGCAAGTAAAACTTTGCCATCATGATCACGAACAATGAAACATGCCCCAGCATTTGCATTTTTCCATGATGCATCAAAATTTACTTTCATGATACCATGGGGAAGGGGTGTCCATGATGTCCATGATACTATCTGTTGTGTTGAATAAGGTGAGCTCATAGAGCTGTCAGTACCCAAGTGCTGTAGCCTTGTTTAGCCATTGACTTCTTTTTCCTTTAGTACTCAAGTTTCTGTTACAGTTGAGCTGGAAAACACACCCCTTTTTTTTGAAATAAAATGATGATGATATTATACTATGGTTAAACCATGGCTTTTACTGGTACATTCTCCTGGTCAGAGATCTGTGCCTGAGAGACAGCATTATGTTATTTAAGTTATTTATATGATCAACATTACCGAAAAGTTATATTTGTAACTTAAAAATGTGAATTTCTTCTGACTTTGATATTTCATTTTGTTGCTTGAGTTTGGCTTTAGAATTTATGTTCCTTAGGTTTACGCTTCAATGGTTCTCTGCATTATGATCTTCGAACTATTTGCTATCTATGTAAGTCAGTTTATATATATGTGAAATTATGAATCTTTAGATGCTGTATAATGTCTTCCTATCTTCAGGTGGAAGGAGTTTTGGCTGTCTGGAGAACTCGGGTGCTGCAGGGACTTTTTATGATGCAGTCCCTAAAAGCCTTTTTGTTAACAACCACAACTTCTCAACAGAGACTGATACGCTTCTTTTGGAATTTCCTAATCAGCCACTTTGGACAAATGTTTTTGTTAAAAATTGTGCCAAAGTGGTTGTTCCTTTACTGTGGAGTCGTGTACAGGTCAGTTTCTGGTTCTTATGTTTTATATCATGTTATGCCATTAATAATTGCATGGTGTTGGAGTATGATCATATGCTCAATGCATGTCTATTTGTTATACTTTCTCCTGTTGAAGTGCTTAATTAACATATAACTATGCATAGCTAGGAACATGATTCTTATTTAGGCAGAAGTTTAATGCTAGTTCAATAGGATGCCTATGATGCTTTATGATTTGGGTTGGTTTAGTCAAACTCTGATTCTGGCTATCAAAATATCTTTGTTTATTACGTGCTCGTAGAAGTAACAGAAGAACTTATCCTGGAACTTAGTTTTCATCCAAGCTGAGCAACCCGATCCAATGCTGAATTGTGGATGTTTTTTTTCTCCCCCAAGTATTAAGGTACATGTTAGGGTAATACTTTAGCATGCTTTATATTAATAATTTTTTACTAGTATATTCTTTTGCATATTTATTATTTATTAGTTCTTTGTATGCATCTGTCTATTGTTGATATTGGTACCTTTATTGCCTCATAAGACCAAATCTAAACTTTATCAAGTATAACATAATTTTGGGTTAGAATATAAGTTATTGGAAATATTTGAGGATTGATAAAGAACATCATTTTTCCCTTCATTCTGTTTACAAAATAATAAGGTTGCTCTTTGCCTTGCTAGCTGCCTTTCAGGTTATAAAATCAGATTTATATGCAAACATAGTTGAAAGGAAAGATTAGTGAAGATAATATCAAAGATTAAGTTTTTGAGGTGAAACAGGATATGGATCTGGGACTATTTATTGTTTCTAAATTTCTATATTGGTGCCTTTTCTGTTTCTATCTAACTGGAGGCTCATGATTTTTGCAATGTTTAATGCAATTTTTATTCACTGTATTCTATGACAGCAGATGAACGTTTCAACTTCTGGCATAACACAGTAATCTATTATATATACTGAAGTCTCATAGTACAAACAAATGAAAACATTGGTTCAAATTCTATCATTTTGTGTCTATTTGATTTGCTTTTGAAGAATAATGTGGACTACTCTTTTATTCTTTTCCTTCTTCACCTGCTAAATTGATCATAGTTTCTTTTCCCCTGTTTTTGTGGTTCAACAATATCGTTGGCTATGGTAATGTGGGGTCCTGGGCAATGGTGAATTGACCGTTTTGGATGATTAATCATAAGTTTAATTGGTGTGTTCTGTTGAACCATCTTTCAGATAATACTGTATCAGAGGACAATTCATTTTGCATTGTGGAGCGATCTGTTAAATTTTAACCCTAGGAGGGATAACATTGACTGTTTCTCCTTTTTATAGAACAGAAAATTGGATGTCATGATTTAGTCTTAAGATTAATATAATTTTGTAATGAACTTACCATCTTTCCGATTGGTACTGTCTCAGAGGACAATTCATTTTGCAATGTGGAGCAATCTGCCTTTTTGTCAATGTGTCCTACATTTTCATATGTTAAATTTTAACCCTAGAAGGCACAATGTTAACCGTCTTGCTATAGATGCCAACATACTACTGGATGTTATTTCACTCTTTTCTTTGACCCATTATTGCCTCCTCCCCATATTATCCATTGTCATCATGGAAGGAAGTTCCTTGGGACCATAAATTTGATTGAGAACTAGTGTATAGTTTAGCTAGTGAAATCCCATTAGTGATGAATCAGCCAGACATTTTTTTTGATAAGGGTGCAGGTGGATCAACCATTTCTATCATGTAGCTTATTAATTACCTTTTGTCTATGTGGACACCACTTTGCCAATGGGTGCCTGCATTCCGTTAGTTGTATATTCTTTCTTAAGCAGAATGTTTTGTGCTTTGAATGAAATCCAGGTGTGCTAAATCTGAAGAGGCCATAGGAAAGAAGCAAGCAATTTGTTTTCTTTATGACATGTTGCATCTCTAGGGATTCATTTCGTGTGTATGCCTTTTATTGTGATCACTGATTCTCTCTCTGTGCGCGTGTGGGTGGTCATGTTTGTGGTGGGGGCTTCTAAATGATTTGTTGCCTTGTATTAGGGGGTAAGGATTTATTGGTCACTTCATGCTTGTCTGTGCTTATGAGTATGCATAAATGTTCTCATGGGGTTTATATGTATAACATGATCTCTGATCCATGTTTTCCATGTTGATAAGTTTCGCATTTAGCATTTTGATTAGAATACTAATCATTTTAGAAACGGCTGATATGTGGTAACACAGATGTAAATTGCGTTGGCGATTTTTCAAAAAAAAAGTCTCATTGAATATTACCATAGGTCCATAAGTGAAATATATTTTTGGTCAAACAATTCTCTTTCTCTAATTCTATGTTGTTTCTGAAATGACTTTTCATGGACTGCAAATTTCAGGTCCAAGGACAACTTAGCTTGTTTTGTGGAGCTGTGTTGACTTTTGGTCTGACTCATTATCCTTACTCTGAATTCGAGCTTATGGCAGAAGAACTTCTAATGAGTGAGTCGATAATCAAGGTGATTTTTTCCCTCTTTTTTAAGATTTGTTTTTTTGTCTTTGTATGTGGTACTGTAGCGACATGGATTAAAGTACCGTACTTGTAAGATATTGATGCCAGTATGGCCCTTGGTATGATACTGCAATAGCACATGATACTGCATCTCGCTTTGGTTGTGATGGCATCAATAAGTGCACTGCATACTGGTGGAATGATACTGGTCTGCTGTACTGGTTAGGTACTGGTATAAATACTGCTGCTGAGACTTTTTGGTATCTTATATTGAAAGTATCTGCCCTCAGGCGTGTGCATGTATGTTCTAGAAAAGTTCTGCTATTCTTTTTGTGAATGGAAGATTAATAACTGGCCGAACCACCAAAGTGGCTGGCTGATTGGAATGATAACATAAACTCGAGGACATGACAATAGATATTTCATTTTATACCTTATTATACATTTTGAACTTATCATTACATTTTCACAACATTATTGTAGAACATGATTTGAAGATTATTTGTTGTGCTTGTAGCAACTTGCGTATCTGTCATATTCTAGTACCCTTTTTTTGTCCATTTCTTTGTAAATTCAACCGGGTTCTGGTCAGTTCAGTCAGTCTCATTCATTGGCCCAAATGATTGCCTTGATTTGCATAGATAAATGTAAGTAATTACAAAAAAGAACTATCAGACCATACTTCTTTCACATTATTGGTTGACTTCATCATGATGATTTGATATCCAGTAGAGTTGCAATTCCATGTTTTCTTTCTACTTTTGTTTTATTTCATAATAAGGATGTGGAAGAAGGTTAAATTCTTAAGAGGTCTAGGGTCGAACCCCAGTGGTGGTGCCCTCACCATATTTATCAAGAAGGAAAAAAGAACCACAACCATTCTCGTAACATGATTTTTATCTACTTATCTGTGCAACTTCTCCATACAGTTGATTTGTTTTGTTTCAATATCTCCCCTTTGTTTGTGGCTATCTAGCTATTTTCCTATTTAGTGGCTGTAGATTTTGTCATCATAATATGGTCACAAGCAGTGCACTTCTTGTATATCATTGTTGAATAATTGTTTATATCACATGTTTCAAATTTATTTTTCCCCCTTTATTCTCCACTAATCTTCAGCTATTACAGTAAATAATTAATCTGATTTTACTAATTCCTAACTTTAGGTATTTGGGGCTTTGCGAATGTCTGTAAAGATGCTCTTGATGTGGAACTCCAGAATGCTTATCAATGGGGGTGGGGATACAATAGTTGCAACGTCTTTACTTGAAGCTAGCAATTTAATTGTTTTGAAGGTATACTACTGATTCTTGGCATGTGAGTTAGCATTGATTTATTAGTTCTTTCTACATAACAGAACTGGTATATTTTTTTTATGTCAGGAATCATCCATGATACAATCTAATGCCAATCTTGGTGTTCATGGTCAAGGCCTACTGAATTTATCTGGACCTGGAGATCTGATTGAAGCACAACGTCTAATTTTGTCACTCTTTTACAGCATCCATGTAAGATGGATGATCTGAGATGCTTTTATTTCTTACTGCTGTTTTTTTATTTTATTTTTATTTTTTACTGGGTCTATGCAATATCTAAGCAGCACCTATCATCATGTAATGATGCAATATATGTACGCAGAGTTGCAAGCTTTAGTTTCTGTATAGTCATCTTACTCAGATATATATATCACACGACTGAAGCTTGCATTCATACTGGCTTCATAAACTATGATTTCATATAATACTTCATACTTTATGCTTCTTTTTGGTGTGTTTATATACTTGGGTCATCGAATCACTGATTCTTGTCCCTACCTTTTTTCCCCTCTCCCTTGCTTTTTATGTTTCTTTATGCTGTTTCTCTAGTCATTCTGATTTTTTTTTTTTTTTTCAGTGTGAATTATGTGGTTTTTGTTTCTATCTGTAGGTTGGTCCTGGATCTGTTTTACGTGGCCCCTTAATAAATGCAACTAAAGATGATATGTGAGTTTTGTTTGAGATAAAATTTGCATTTCTAATTTTTAATTTTATTTTTTTATCTGGTTGTTTAATTGATTATTGCTCCCATAAATGTTCCTTTTAGGGCCCCAAGGTTGAATTGTGAAGTACAAAATTGCCCCATGGAATTAATCCATCCACCTGAAGATTGCAATGTGAACTCTTCACTATCTTTCACACTTCAGGTGCTTCTATTTGCACTTAGTTTAATTCTATTTTTCTAATAGAAGCAGCTAATTTTAGTCTTTGTTCTGCCATGCTCTAAATTGTCATGCTGACGGCTGTGCTTTTGTGCAGATTTGTCGTGTTGAAGATATTGATGTTGAAGGCCTTATACAAGGAACTGTTATTCATTTCCATAGGGCAAGAAGTGTTGTTGTGCACTCCTCAGGAAAAATTAGTGCAACTGGGTTGGGTATAATTTGTGCTCCTAATTTAAATTGATAACTACATCTATACATGTATAAACCTGTTTGATTTGTATTTAATTAATGACATAAATTGGCCAGTATTCATTTGCCAATTTTTGTCTGAAAAGTGGATACCTTAGTCTATGGTTAATGGATATCTGCTCTTACTGGTGGTAGGGGAAAAATTAACTTCACGTTAATGAAAGAATGTAAACATGATATGCAATTTTGCAACTGTATGCAGGCTGCAAAGGTGGTGTTGGTAGGGGAAAAATTTCAAGCAGTGGTCTTGGTGGTGGTGGTGGGCATGGTGGTAAAGGTGGAGATGGTTTCTGTAATGGCACTTTTGTTGAGGGTGGCATTGCATATGGAAATGCTGACTTGCCCTGTGAGCTTGGTAGTGGGAGTGGTAATGACAGCATAACAATTTCAACAGGTGGTGGGGGCATCATAGGTATCTACACACAATTATCATCAATGTGTTTATGCTTTATTGTTTGTTTTAAAATATTGAAAAAATGAGAAAGTACATATGCAGATTCCTGTTCCTTGTAGTAAATTTGTAGTTGTACAGTGCTGAGGTGAGCATAACTTTAATTGATTTCCTGGCAGACTGCATTATTTTTGCATCATGGGCTGCTGCTTGAAATTTTCAGTTTCAAGTCATTAAGCTCCCTGAGTTGCTGCCAAAGTTTATGCTTAACGTGAACAGTATTTTAGGTGCTCTAAAGTTTTGCTACTTTTTATATTACCTAGTCCATTTAACTTAATGGTTCTATTATTATCATGTTTTGTTTTACAGTGATGGGTTCATTGGAGCATTCACTATCAAGTTTGTCTGTTCATGGTTCAGTTGAGGCTGATGGTGAAAGTTCCTGGGATGTTGTTGGTCATAATGATGCTACCATTAATGCCTCAAATGGAGGCCCTGGTGGTGGTTCTGGGGGAACAATTCTTCTGTTTCTGCATACATTGACCCTTCATGTTACTTCTGTCCTTTCGAGTGTTGGTGGGCATGGTAGTCATAATGGTGGTGGTGGTGGAGGTGGTGGAAGAATTCACTTTCATTGGTCTAATATTCCTACAGGAGATGAGTATCTCCCAGTTGCCGTGGTGAAGGGAAACATAAACGCAAGGTTTGATCAGATTTCTTCATTTTACTTTCTTTACTTAAGTACTTTGTTGTTCTTGTCACTTTCACACACCCACAAAGATACACCCACAGAGAGAGAAGGGCGGTATAATACATTAAAATATTCCTTTCAATCTGATTAATATAGACTATTATGAATCCTAAGACATGATGTATAATTCTCATGATTCTTGGTTCTGCAGTTCTGGTCAATTCTTCAGGCACACATAAACGGGCAAACATGCTAACAAACAAATGTTTAAAAATAACATAAATAACACGAGGGATTGCTATAAGTTTTGTTCTGAACTATTGAATTTTGAGTTCTGCAAGTATGGATTGAATATGGAGTTCAAGGTTACACTTATTCTGATTTAATTGGGAACAACATGGAGAGTCAGTATTTACTTGCATAGGAAGTGCTGAATATGTACCTTCCTCAGGTAGTTGGTCGTATGATTTTTTTTTCCCTCCCTTTTTTGTTGTCTTTAACTCTGTCAGTAATTGCAGTTTTCTTGTAACCTCTTTCTATATGATTTATCAATTTATCTGGGGAGATGATAGATTTTGTCGAGTTGTTTATATATCCTTTCTATGAGAATCTGTTCATGGGACTAGTTGGGCAACATGTTATTGCAGCTGTAGTGCAAGCCTTCAAGGGATTGCATTCATCTTATATGCCACAACTGAACTGGAACCATATTCCTGAAATATATGGAAAATGTAAATAGTTCATTTAAGAGGATTTTTTCTTATAAAACAACTAATCCTCATAAACTTGACATGGTTGGCCAGGATACAACTTTTTTTTTTTTTTGGTTGAAATCATTACTTATAAGATACTTATATCTTAAATATTTTTTAAGAAGTGAGGTATTGCTGGCACATTTGATATGTACTTTTTACGTTACAAGAGTATGCAGTTACAATTTCTTTTGAACTCTTTGCTTGTGTTTTTGAATAGTTTACTGGTAATCTTCTTAATGCACTAATGAACATTCACATTTTTTGTTCTAAAGTGTATTTGTGCTTTCCATGTGCTGCTATATGATCAGTATGGAACTGTAGAGTGAACTGTATATATTAATCATTGATTTTACCCTTCATCAACAAACTTGATGTATGAAAGTATTAAAGAATAATTTGGCCTTCTGAGCAGATGTGTCATATATGGTTATTTTTGTGTTCTTTGGTTACATGTGGTTCTCACGGTAAGTGTTTAATATCAATTTTATCTGACAGGGGAGGCATGGGTAGAGGTGAAGGTTTTGCTGGAGAAAATGGAACAATTACCGGAAAAGCTTGCCCAAAAGGTCTTTATGGAATTTTTTGCAAGGTAGCTCATTGTTTAATCAGAAAGAGGTTACTGTGTTATGCTTCCTCTTATTTTACTTTCATTGTAAAACATTTCATGTGAATGGATTGTGGATCTTTTTTGATACATATATGATTTTTTTTGTTGCCGGGTAGCTTTTTGACTTTGGTTTCCTATGTTCATCAATCATCTATTTGCTTTAATTTGTCATGTTATTTGAGATTTTACTTGTTAAACATGGGCATGAGAGAGGAAGTGGGGGTCTAATGAGAATGGAACTTTGGCATGACATTTTAGTAGGTAAAACTCTAAAGTAGACTAGGGAATGCTTTCAAGAGCTCGAGTAGGAATGGGTCATTTTTTGTATATGGGTTAACCAGACAAGCTACTGTTTCCAAGTTCACTTTTTTTTTGGGTAGAAGAGGGGCTGTGCCTCAAAAAGAAATACAGAAAAAACAGAAAACAAAAAGTTACAACTGTCGAAAATGAACACCAACTATATCAGCCATGACCAGAGCTTTATTGTGCTGAGGAAGATTGGAGGAGTGGAACTCATGGTTGCCAGGAAGTCTCGATAATTCATCATCTTGCTGATTGGATTCTCTGAAGGAATGAGAAGCCATTCAAAAATCAAAATAATTAGCCCAAGTAACAATATCAAACAGGAGGGGATGCAGCATGTTAAAGAACTAATATAAAGAATTAGTATGCATCTTTTGTTATGAAAGGAAGTTCCCTGTGATAATTCTTTTGTTCATTCAAACACTTGACGAACTTTTACTTTTATGGAAATCTTGAACATCTTTTTCTCTATCACTTTCTTATTTTCTATCATGTCTTTATTTATGTACAATGTGGAATGGGTAAATATTATTTTTATATAATGTTTTATAACATTTTCATCAGATGCTTCCAAAGTATGCCTGCTTCCTATGTGTTTCAAAGAACTGCTTACATGGCCCTTCAATTTATCCTAAATTACGCTCACCTGACATTCAAATACAGATGTTGCCTATATGTTTCAAGGCACTTAGACGCACACTTTCACCAGGCACACAAACCTGAGTCCATGTAACATAGCCCTCTGTCCACATCTAAATGCTGTTATGATTTGATATATCAAAAGTGTAACTTGAAATGCAAAATAAAAATAAATAAACTTCATAAAAATAGATTGGAGTGAGTAAAAAGGTAGAAAATCAATAAAAATAAGAGAATTTAATTTTATATGGCACTTATGTAGGAGCTGACGCTCCCCATATTATATTAGCTCAAAACTTTCCATTACATTTGCTCGAAAGGACAACCAAAGTATCAGCCAGGTCCTGCAAAATAGATTAAGGGAGCTATTTTGGTATAATATGACATGCTAGCGTAATAAAATATAAAAATATTTCTTTAAGTATGCTTGAGTTTGGGGTATAAGTAATTAAATGAAGAAATCAACAAATCATTGAATGATGAAGATTTAAAAAAAAAACAAGGATGTGTGACTTATAACTACATATGAAGTACCTGGCTATTAAATGAGGCATATGCTAAAACCACCAATCTTTATACAAACTCTCAAGAGTCAATCTTTTTCTTTGGTGAGTGAATTATTAGACAAGCAGTCATTATCACATTTCACTTGCACTTCAGCTGCATATACGAGATACTTGTACATATTTTAGTGGTTGGTTGTTCGCTATGTAGCCCAATGCCAATGTGGTGCAGTCACTAAGCCACATCTACATATGCAGCTTCCTGAACCATGTTTTAAGAGCGTATGTGAAACTACTGTGTTAGTACTTTTTTGTAATTTAAACTCTCTCTCTCTCTCTCTCTCTCTTACTCACTCACTCACTCACTCACACACACACACACACACACAAAATTAGCCTGTTATTTACATTGGCATATTGTTTGTCTTCACTAAGCTACATGGGAATTTATTGATTTTTGTAAGTCACAGCTTTCTTTTCTTTGGGTAGAGATAAAGAAGCTAGTGAATCTTAGTTATAATTGTATCTTTGCAAATACTCAGCCAATTGTGAGGGATCTTTCTAGATCGGCCTAGGTTGAACATTGTTGTGTGTTATGTCTTGTTCAAGCTGATGCTGAGGTTGGAGTGCTTGAAAGTTGGAATTATTTGTAATGGTTGTAGAAATGATGTGGCTAAGTATGAGCCAGTTGTTTCAACATTGAACAAGAGTTGCCTTAGTGATTGTTTCTTATATCCAACTTTGATATTAAGATACCTTCTCACAAAATGATTATATCCAAGGTTTGCGGACTTGGTACCGCAATCCGTACCGGTTGCCAGCTGGTACCGTACCGTACCATACCGTACTGTTCCGTATCGTGAATAAAATAAAACCAAAAAAATCCCAACAGCCAAAAAAAAAAAAAAAAAAAAAACTATAACATACTAGTACCATATTGCCCCATATCAGATCAAATTGAACGGTACCGGCCTATACCATACCAAACCGAGTAGTTCGGTCTGGTTTAAGGGGTTTACTGGAAAAAAGGGCCGAACCAGACCGGTTCTCTGCCGATCCGGCTTGGTACGGGGTGTACCGGGCGGTTCGGCATTCCATGATTATATCTTTTTGCTCTTTTCTTCAAGAGTTAGAAGTTGTATTACCAATAAAGAAAAGCAATTTACAATCCATTTTTATAAGTTGGAATGCCTATAGGTTTCTGTCAAAAATTTGACTATAAGTTTCTTTTAAATCCACAAAAGCTTTGATATCAATCTAATGAAATTTCATACAAATATTTACGAATTTGATATTCAATGTTCCAACATTATTCTCTATGAGAGTAGGTTTGCAATATAATCGATGCATGGAAAAGCATGTATGAAAGCCAGATTGCTTGCTAAATACTATGAGATCCACCACATTAAAACTTTACACATTCAAGTGTTAATTAATGAATCAATTGAATATGAGCACATGAAAGTTAACCATATCCCAAGAACAAGGAAGCCCCCATGTTTTTCATGGATTCTTGTTCTACTGTTGATCAGCTTTGAACCATCTTTCTTTTCCAATCTTTATTCATGTTTAACCAATGTCTATTTTCTGAAATGTTTTCTTTCTTGTAATAATACAGGAATGCCCTTTAGGAACTTTTAAGAATGTCACTGGATCTGATAAGTCTCTTTGTCATCAGTGCCCCTCTGACGAGCTTCCCCGTCGGGCTGTTTATATAAGTGTTCGAGGTAGCTCTCACATATATGCTGGTTAATTTAATGTTTTAGTTGCAAGATGAAATTTATAATTTCATATATTTTCTTTAATTAGTCCGCCTGTTGCTAAGTTAATTATTATTATTTATGACCTAGTCCATTTGCTAAATTTTACCTTAGTGACATTTTTTTTTCTATTTTTGGGGTGATTAACCTTAGGGCACTTATGATACGTTGTCTGAGAGTCCATTTGCTTCTAACATGCTTGTCCTTGTAGAATTTTTGTGAATTTTCTCTGAATTTGCAACATTTTTTTACAGGCGGTGTTGCTGAAACCCCTTGCCCATACAAATGTATATCTGAAAGATATCACATGCCACACTGTTATACAGCTCTTGAAGAGTTAATATACACTTTTGGTGGACCATGGCTATTTGGTCTTCTTCTCTCTGGTCTTCTTGTCTTATTAGCTCTAGTTTTAAGTGTTGCACGGATGAAGTTTGTTGGAACTGATGAACTACCAGGCCCTGCTCCAACTCAACATGGGTCTCAAATTGATCATTCCTTCCCATTTCTGGAATCATTGAATGAGGTGCTTTGCTACTTCTGGTGTCCTCTGGCAACTTTTTTTTTTTAATTGCAATTTTGTTTGCCTTTGTATTCCTTGATTGCTAACATTAGGTATTCTTCTTGCACCAGGTCTTGGAAACAAACAGAGTTGAGGAGTCCCAGAGTCATGTGCATAGGATGTACTTTATGGGTCCAAATACCTTCAGTGAGCCTTGGCATCTGCCACATTCTCCTCCTGAGCAAATTATAGAGATCGTGTAAGTCATAGGTCCTGCTGCATTAAGCTGTTTTAAAATGCCTTTATTTTTTAGTGGGGAACAAGAATGGGGCAATAGGCATTCATTACGAGATTGTCAAAATATTACAAAAATTTTCCCTAGCTAACTCCTGGGGAGTTTAGGAGAATACATTAGCTTGAGTTGCTTGGGCCAGCCAGTTGGTTGCTTTGTACGCTATCCTAGGAATCCATGTGATATTCTGCTGGTACAATTTTTTTTCCTTCTCCCTTTAGTTTCTGTTCTCTAGATTTTATTAGGTGTAGGTTTTTCTCTGCCTTCAAAATGTATTGTTATATGATACTAACTGAATTAAGATTATTCTATTGTCTTATATAATCCATTTGCATGGCAGGTACGAGGATGCATTTAATAGATTTGTTGATGAGATTAATGCCCTTGCTGCCTATCAGTGGTGGGAGGGATCAATCCACAGTATTTTATGTATACTTGCATATCCCCTTGCATGGTCATGGCAACAATGGCGTCGGAGAAAGAAGTTGCAGCGGCTGCGTGAATTTGTTCGATCGGAATATGATCATGCATGCTTACGTTCTTGCCGTTCACGTGCTCTTTATGAAGGGCTTAAGGTTCGTCTGGTTAGACTTTATGGTTGCAGTGTGCAATTGACATGGTTATTCCTGTAGAATGAGAAGTCTTACATGACTTGCTTGATAAACTCATGCACCCGGGATCAATGTTCTGCAGTTAGAATATGTCAATCAGGAGAGTATTTATCCAGAATTTCAGTTCCATGCTGTTGGGATGGTACAAACGCTGTGCTAGAAAAGATGACCTAATACATTTTTAATGTGAAAATTTAAAAATGGAGCTAATATATGTGATGCTGACAAGTGTGCTGGTCCTGGCCTGACATGTTGTGCATTTTTTTGGCTCTGAATAGTCTAAGTTTGAGAGAGGACCTTTATCATTAAATGTGATCATAACTGAGAAGCTTTGCATAAATATGTTTGTCCACGTGTTGCAGTCATATGCCCCCATGCTCCTGTTGATTCTTTGTTGGCTAAAGTTAATTTGGATCCAATGTCACTCACAGCCTTTCTGCTTATGTTTCAGTTTAGCATTGCTTTTGAAGGCCAAAAAAAGGGCTTCTTGGATGGCTAGAAGCTTTTATGGATGATTTGAAAATGTTTGGTAAAATTTTGAAATAGCATTTTGGCTCCTTAAAGAAATAGATCTACTGTGAAAAAACTCCAGTTTGGAGTATTTGGGTGGAAGCTCTATTTGAGACACATCCGGAAGCTATCTTTTCACCTAAGAGAGTTGGTGTCCCAAAACGTTTTTTTTTTTTGAAAAAAATAATGTAAAATATTTTTATTTCCATAATAGTTTAAGTTGGCATTTTTATGCTATAATCATGCATTTATCTATTATATTATTAAGATTAAATCATAAAAAATAATTTGTAAATTAACAATTCATTATAATAACAATTTTGATAGCACATTATTATTATTATATAATAATGCATTGTATTAATTATAATATTATATTATCTTATATTATATCGTAATAATGTTATATTATTATCATTAATGTTATTTTAGTATGATATAATAATATAATAATAAAATATTATTCTATTATTAGTGTTGATTTACAAAAACTGAAAGTTGACTGCACTATCATCTCATAGTTCTTGCCTAACATTCTATCCTCATGCTTGCATTCTTTGTTAACAACATATTCTTTCAAGATGCTTTCTTCTTAGCTAGTAACCATAAAATACAATGTATGCTTCAGCTATATAACTATGAAAATAATTTGTCATAGTGTCTGTAACACATATTTTGTGGTGCCAAGTGTAATTTTCAGCTGTATTTTATTTTATATGAGATGGATTGTAAGATTCCATGGTAACGTGTGCATTATGAGCATGGCTTTTGCTCTTCATGGTCGTAATGTTTCTTTGCATCACACAAAACACTTTCTCTTTAGTTCTTGTTTCAGGATTTTATTACTTGTGCTAGACAGCGAATTTAAATCAATGTTTTGGTTATTTTTTACTTGAAGCAGTAGAAATGCCATCTTCTCATCAAAACCTACCTGGATTGGTGATATTACTTTTCTTGCAAGCAGCATGCCTTTTCTGTTATAAGAATGAAATCTTATATGCCCTTTCCAATCTGCTGAATGATCAAAGCGAGCTTCTTGTGTTTTTACTCTAATTTCTTTTACTGATATTTCTTCATTACTTTTTGTGAGATACTTCAACAATCATGGTTTTTGAAAATATTGCATTTTTCTTTTATACCTGGCAGTTGTTATAAATTGAAAGATCTTTTAAGTTAATCAGTGATGTGAGTTGACCCTTCATTATATTTGTGGTATCCAAACATTCTAATTTGGATTGAAAAGGCTACCACTTTCTATGGGTTGATTCTATTTAATGCTGCAACTTTGACTTTTTAATAAGCAGTAGCTTTTTCTTTTTTTCTTTTGGGGTTGGGGGGGGGGGGGGATGGTCAAATGGAATAAGAAGTTGCGGAACATGTAAAGTTGAAAAGGTCATTTTCATTAGAAAAGGATCATTTTTTTCTTGTAGGTATGCTTTATTGTGTTATTTTTATCTTGGAGACTAGAAGATATTAGATTTTGATTTTTTAGAATTCTTTTTGGTTATTTAGTTTTATAACCAATAGGTTTATTTGTCGATACAAATCAATATGTTCTATTTTGTGTAGCTGTTTGTAGTATTTAAAGGCTTTGCATACATCGTCTGCAAAAAGATGAAAGCTTCAAGCTTTTCTATACATGGTACTTTGTTGATGTAGGTGGCTGCAACTCCAGATCTAATGCTGGGATATGTAGATTTTTTTCTTGGTGGAGATGAAAAAAGACCTGATCTTCCTCCTCGTCTACATCAAAGATTTCCCATGTGTTTAATCTTTGGAGGTGAAGGAAGTTACATGGCTCCTTTTTCACTCCACAGTGACAATGTCCTCACTAGCCTCATGAGCCAGGTTTGTTTTCTATATATGATCTAAGAACCTTATCTTATACTGTTTCATGTTCTTTTAATCTTAAAATCTGTATTTCAGTAGTATAAATATACTAATCTATCACTCTTTTTTTGCAGTCTGTGCCACCAACAATATGGTATCGGCTGGTGGCTGGATTGAATGCGCAGTTGCGTCTGGTTCGTCGTGGACACCTTAAAGTGTCATTTTTGCCTGTTCTCAGCTGGCTTGAAACGCATGCAAATCCTGCTCTGAATTTGCATGGTGTATGTGTTGATCTTGCCTGGTTTCAAGCTACAACGTTAGGCTATTGCCAACTTGGTCTTGTGGTATATGCTGTAGAAGGTGAATCTGGGGCTACAGTGGTTGATGGTGATTCTAGAACTTCAAAGGTTGAACAACCTTCACGGTGGGTTTTTGTGGCTTATGTTCTAATTTGTATGCCAATTGTTTCATGGTAGTTATATTTACATTGCTCGTAAATGTTCTTCTTATCAATTCATTTCCAGCCAAAAACACTATACGGAATGTTTGTCACCTTGCAGAGTATACAATGCCCATAGAGATATTCAACCAGCCCACTTGAGAAACAGAGAAGCTGTTGCATGTAAAAGGATTAGTGGAGGAATTATAGATACTTACAGCCTCCGGATGCTTGAAGACAAGAAAGATCTGTTTTATCCTCTCTCTCTCTTAGTGCATAATACTAAACCTGTAGGCCATCAGGTGACTTTTTTTATATATTAGTTTTGATTGATTGCATTCTTCATTTGCACAAATCAAGCTTTGATTGTACTATTTACTTATTTATTTATTTTTGATGCTATTGTTGATTTTATTTATCATTGTTTGCTGCAGGATCTTGTTGGTCTGGTCATCTCAATACTGCTCTTGGCAGATTTTAGCCTAGTGTTGCTTACATTGCTCCAACTATATTCCTTTTCTATGGTGGATGTCTTCTTAGTTTTGTTTGTTCTTCCTCTGGGTATACTTTCACCATTCCCTGCTGGAATAAATGCCCTTTTTAGTCATGGACCTCGACGGTCAGCAGGCCTAGCACGTGTGTATGCTTTATGGAATATTACATCCTTGATTAATGTTGTAAGTTGTCTCTTACCATCATCCTTGATTTCTGTTGACCAAGTTTTTCTGCTAAATCGTTTTATTAGATGGCTATTTTTACTTAAATATTGATATCAATTTCCAATTGGTGATTTTTTGGGCATTTTTTCACTGTATGGTAACATTAACCCTTTTAGTTTGTCATGTTGCATAGCTTAGCTTTTCCCATACAATACAAGCAATCTTTCAACAACTAAAGTGCTTCCTATAAGATTTTAGAGCATAAGCTGGTCAACAATGTCAATCTGGATTATGTGGTTTGTCATACGAGGAAAAAGAGCAACAAGTATATAAACAGGGTGAACCAGAGATGTTGCTTTTTTAAATGGTATTCAGTTCTTCAAAGGCTAAGTTAAGGATAATTAACGAAGTAAGAACTGATCAAAAAAGGCCTGTGGTGTTTGGTGCTGAAGGGTTATCTTTAGACCTATGCGACGTGCCCAAACTATCTTAATGATTTTCTGTCATGTATTAGTTTAGAGAACATTGCCATTCATGCAAGGCTTTTGCCTGGATGCGTAGCATTCTTAGTACTTAAATTTTTCAGTTGCTGTTGGAGAGAGGACTTCGCAGTAATCTCTATAGAATATGATTTGGATATATTAGTTTTCATGGCTAAGATTTTCTGCATTCAGAAAAATAAATAAAAGGGGGGCCCAGTTTATGAGGCTCCCACCGCTACATTCAGAAATTTAATAATTATTGATGTTTCTTTAATACCTAGTGCTTCCCAGTAAAATTCATCTCCTTGATTTTGGGCTAGTGTTGTTTCCGTAACCTGCTGGGTTTGTCATTTCATATTACAGGTTGTGGCCTTCATATGTGGGTTCGTACACTACAAATCATCCAGCCGGAAGCATCCAAGCCTACAACCCTGGAGTTTGGGCGCGTGAGTAAATTTTGTCTCCTTATTGATGGATTATAGTATTTTGGCTTTTTCTGTGTATGAATGTATATAAGAATTTGTCTAATATATGTAAAAAGGTAAAGTTGGAGAGTGTGTAGTTTAATAACTAATGTAGGCATGTCGGTGCGTGCTTTATGTTGGCAGGGATGAAAGCGGATGGTGGCTGTTTCCTACTGGTCTAGTGCTGTGTAAATGTATCCAGGCAAGGCTCGTCGATTGGCATGTTGCTAATTTAGAGATCCAAGACCGTTCGTTGTATAGTAATGACCCAAACGTATTCTGGCAGTCATGACGAATTCGAGTGATCAGTAATTTTTGGAGTTAGATGCAACTCGATTTTTTTGGAGTTGAAAAGAGGGAGGGAATAGGCCTTCTTTCTGCATCAGGTCCTTTTTTTTTTTTTTTTTTTTTTTTGGCATCAGGTCCTATTTAGCAGTCGATCAGAATTAACGTCCCTCGTGAATCTTGTGCAGTGATAGTTTTTACTTTATTGTAAATATAAAGGCGTACTCCATTCATTCTTTGTAGAGATATCGACAGCATTATATAATGGCTCTGTCTAACAAGAATTAGGAAGTTTTCATTGCTATCCAAGGTGATCGTATGCTGCTTTGCTTGACTGGATGAGATAGTTTGTAGGATGTTATTGGTTTTATTTCTAGTGATTTTTGTGGTCGTACTGCTTGTCAAGTGATTAGTGTTGACGTACCATCTCACAATCCCGCCTTGTTGATTTTTGATATTTCTTCCGTCTTGCGCATTGGGACGTCTTCCTACATTGAAAGAGACTACGTTCTCTTTTAAAGTTGATATCAGTGATGTATTCGTTACCAAGCCTGTCTGCTATTGGATGATGGCACCATGAAGATATTTGATATATCCTCCAATTTGTGTTTTTGGTTTGTGGTTAATTACGGCTCCATATTCTGTTTGCTTTCTGGAAACGAAAATGGAAGAACCTTTACATCTGGGGAGTCTTGCAGGGGATCTATCCTGTCTGCTGCCTGTATTCCTCTTGAAGATAATGGAGCGTGGGCTGGGGGACTACCACTTCACTGACACGACTGATCAATAAAGGATAATTTCTCAGATTAATGGCATCTTCTTTTGATCGGATGGCTGTCAGATGGTCTGTATATCAGTATGGATCTTCGCTGTTGCCCTCAGCAGCTGTTTGTTGTGGTTGTGCTGGGGTTAGAATCTCTTGCGTGCTGGTCATATCATTAGTATGGGCTCAAAACCGGGCACTCTGCAAGTATAAACATAGTCTATAATGTGAATGATGTCTTGAGTAGCATTCACTGGTGCTTTTTCTTGGATTGCGTAAGTTAATTATTGAGGTTAATGACATCACTTTTGTTGCTCCATGTTTTGATCAAGCAAGGAAGAATGGTGTGTAAGATTTCCGGGGGAAAGGGGAACGTGTAGTTGGTTGAACTGATTAATGGTGATAACTAAAACATGTAGAGAATAACTAACAAGGGAAGAAACACTCTCCTAGTGTCATCTCAAATGGTGGTCGTCTGTGATCTCCCGATTGAGTCGTAGACTCTGCCAATTTCCCTTTCAAGAAAAAGGAAAAAAGTTGTGGGAAAGAACTGCCCCGATCTCTTGCAGCACAGTCTGATCAATTTTGCCAGCCTTGCACCAGCCCTCAGACGTCCGGCAAGAACTTTCTGATAGGAATCAAGTTTGCTTCTGCTGCATCTGGGTGTTACGATGAAATAGCATACTTATATTTATGGTACATAAAATAGTAAATCTCTCTCCTTTTTTTCTTGGCGAGGGATTATTTATGAATTTGTTCTCCAAATGGCCAAGAAATTCATGAATTGTTCTTGATTTTTCTTGAAGATTTACTTGCACGGTCTGCAATTTATATACAACAAATTAATGATGCTATATATACTACTCAGTAGTGGATCTAATTTTTGTTATTGTTGTTCATCATGTTCTATGCATGTTTTTTTTGCAAATATATAAATTTATCTACATGCATATTAGATAATGTTCACTACTGTTATTGCTGGTGTTACTAGAACTGCTGCTGCTGCTGGAAACTCTGTTTTCTGAACGCTTACCTTTAGTTAGATTTTATGTTGCTCAAATTTTTGCATTAAGCCAACAAATCATACTAGAGACGGCTCATTGACGGAATTCACATCTGCCTACAAGTCATTCAGTTGAACAATCTCAAGACCATAAGGATACGCAACTTTCTTTCCCTTTTCTTTCCCTACAAGTCATTCCTCTATCCCAGCAGTTATAATATTACGAGGAATATCAGTCGACGTTTGAAAAGGTGGCCGGCATCGCCCATCCTCTCTAAGCCCTCTACACGGGGGAGCGATCGAGCAACTTCACACATGAGAACTACTACGTCAACCCTCTTTATAAGTTCCAGTTCCCCGACCAATTCATCTCTTCATTCCTTGTTAACGCTCAGTTACGGCAACCAATGCTGATGCGGCGATTAACTCGAGCTTAACCCTATCCTTGGTCCATGTATGATCGTTATGGTTTAGGGGCTCGAAGGACTGGAGTGCCATCACCACCACTTTCAAATGCGTTCCTGCTACTATCACACACTCTTTGAAGAACAAAAATTTTTGGAGAAACAATTGTTTCGATGATATTATTTTTTTTTGATGCCACAGCTATTTCAACGAACGAAATGATATTTAAGCATTTATTTGTCAGATTCATTAGCGGTCATTTCAGATTTGAAGCAAAATTTTATTGTATTCCAGCTTCACCAATAATGCCTGTCCTATTGCCTCGTGACCCGAAGCTTAACATCGTGAAGTAACTTCTATCATGGGGGAGAGCGGGCTCCTTAGGCCTTTCGAGGTCACTGTAAGAGGCCTTTCGAGGTCACTGTAAGGGGCCATATGGCTTCTTGAGTTTACTGTCTTTTGTAATTTTTCTTTTCTTTTCTTCACCCTATACCTTCACTTTCCTATAATATATCCGGATGGATCTCCCTCCCATCTTCATAAAAAAAAAAAAAAAAAAAAAAAAAAAAAAAGCAATTGTCTTGATGCCCGGCGAATTCACTAGCTAAGCTGCTCTCTCAGCTTAAGAGGCCGTCTTTGAGATCTACAAGCCTCTCAATTATCTTGCCATGAAACTAACGTTGTCCAGCAAAACAAATTGTGACGCTCTTCCCCACAATAATACTGAAAAAAATAGTTGGCGTGGATTTGGTGCAGTGTGACAAATGAAGATAAATCAATCCTTGTAATTATCTCAGCGTCTCTAGCCAGTTAATGCTATGGATAAGGATGGAGTAGTCGTCGTTACACCACCACGTCGAGATCGTCATCGGGAAACTATTAAGTCGCTCTGTTTACGTGTCCAAATATTCAAGAATCTAAAAGTCCAGCTTATCCAGCACCCACTCCCTCTAAAAGTAGAGCCCGTTTTCATGCCTACGGGTGTGGAGTGATTAATCCTAGGCCAAGGGCGCACGAAGTGCCGAGCAGTGTCCTTCACATAATTAGTCTAAAATATTTTTTTTCGTAGAACATGTTATATAATTAATATGTAAGTTTTTTAATACTAAGATCAAATCTTTGCCCTATTTTTCAAGCTCTTACACTACAAAGGCTTTCTAAAATCTGGAGTAGGATCGAATATTTTCATGGTATATAATTAATATTTTCATGGTATATCTTCTATTTTTTCGTAGAACATGTTGTGGCGTAGCGGATCCAACAAAGTGGCGACGTCGTCTGTACCGTGGCGTGCACCAAACACAATCACCTTTTCGCACGGCCGGTGCGCAGCCACAACACGGACCGAAATCAGAGTTATCGACCACGCTTCATGCTGACACGAGGGAACCAAAGAAGGGTGCAGGTTCTGAGTTACGGAGAAAAAACAGTAGCCTATGGTAACACCCATTATTAGAACAGCGATTTATGATGAGGCGACTAAAACCTTGGAAAATGCTTTGGGCATTCATCATTTGCGTACCACATGTTCATCAGGCCCGCAATGGGCTGATTTGGCAACTCCATGGTCGGCCACCCGTTCAAATCCTACGAGTTGCGGGAACACCCTCTTATCACCCACCACAAGAAATGTTCTTGTGCACGCAATGCGCGTAAAAACAACTTCCTATAGGTTTTTTCTTTTTCGATTGGATGGATACAATGATATATCCAATAAAATAAAAAAATATAGGACAAGACAGCTTCATAAGTATGTGCAGCTACATCAGGGTTGCTTTCTTCCTTTTTTTTTTTTTTTTTTTTTTTTTTTTTTTTTTTTTTTTTTTTTTTTTTTTTTTTTTTTTTTTTTTTTTTTTTTTTTTGCCCCTCTATTTATTAGCCGTATTTCTCGTTGCTCACCATGGCATTGCTTGGATGGATGCACCCAAACGTTTCAGAGGTGGTTCTCCACCATCCAGGCTTGTCCATCCAAATGATCTAATCATGTATGGTGGGATAATGGTGTTATCGTGAAATGACAATACCATCTACAAGATGAATAATTTATATATATATATATATAGATATTACGAGGATATGTATTTAACTCTATATCGATTATATATTGGATAGATATTAGATATTTATACAAAATTAAAAAATTTAAATAATATTTTCTTTTTGGATGGAGTCTTGAGTTGTTACAAATGATATACAGTTTATGGCCTATATGGATCAGAGAATATTGTAGCAGCATAGACCCATTTAGGTTGACCACAAGAAGATCATAGTACTTCTAATTAGATTTAAATCCTTAGTCTAATAAAAATGAAATAGCTTAAATGAGATGAGCATGTTAAAACCAATGCAGCGCATATTTAGTTCTATATTAATTGTTCATCAGCGAGATTTTTTTTTTTTTTGGTGAGGTATTGAGTCGTTACAATTTTTGTGAATAATTCCATGTAGTGATTGGCTCGCTTGGTGTGGGATTGGTATGGAGCAACCACGCTCTCCATTTTTTTTTAGTTCTTAAAGCAGTCCGGCGATTCCCAGCTTTTAATCAGCGATATTTTCATTTACATCTTTTCTCGACTAAATCTAAAGGAAATATTTTATGGTGCATGTTGGTGCGGACAATCATCACTGGCCATATGGCAGCATTAGAGAAAATATCAATCCAAATGACTGCTAAAAACATAATGATGAATTAGCTCCAGGTTAGTAAAATGCCGATATGAAATTCAAATTAATCCATACCAGATTCAAATGTAGCACATTGCTTTAACAGTAGGTCAAGATTGGTAATATACCGACCATACCAACCAGACCAGTAGATTACTGTCCTCAATCCTATCTGGGTGTGAGTTCCTCCATCATAAATTAAGATCGATCTTAAATTGATCTGCAATTGGCCATACTGGATGAGATTAGTAGTTCATCATTCTAAATATCGGTGGCTCACCTTCTAGTCCGCAGTATTTTCACCAAAGATCGGATTTATATCGATCTCAATAGTAACAATAATCTGCTCAACAGCTGAGCTCGAGATCGGGTTTACTTTATCCTTACTATAAACTCTATCACGTCAAGATCAACAAAAAGCTGACATCATCAATACAGTATAAAAAAAGTATCGCCCAGTTCTATCTTGCTGAGGTCGATCAGATATCGATCTCGCAATACCAACGAGACCGGTAGAACACTGATCTCGATACAAACTGTTGACGCAGAATCTAATCGTTGTCAGATCCAATTGGAGTGGAGGTGGACGAAGTTGCTGTTGGGGATCTGCAAAATAAAGTTTCGTCTGGAGCCGATGGGGGGTGACTTCGGTAGGATCTTCCGACGATCAAGTCAGCTCTGGTCAACAGGAATGGAGTGCTCATGAATGAGTTCGACAGAGTTTAGGAGAGGAGAGGAGAGCTTAAAGCTTGGAGTAAGCGTATCTGGAGGATCCTTTTTATAGGTGGAGCTTGATGGTGATAGCTGCAGCTGCCTAATGGTGGGCCACTCGAGGCTGCACCGAATTTGATACGGAGAGGATGGTATCGTCAGACCGATAGTGATAGCCATACCGTCCGATAGTGATGGGCTGCTCGAGGTCTGATGGAGTCAGTCACGGAGGAGGACATCGCCCATAGCATCTTCTGTGGCAGACTAATGGTGACCGTTCGGCCATTATATATATATATATATATATATATATATATATAGATATTACGAGGATATGTATTTAACTCTATATCGATTATATATTGGATAGATATTAGGTATTTATACAAAATTAAAAAATTTAAATAATATTTTCTTTTTGGATGGAGTCTTGAGTTGTTACAAATGATATACAGTTTATGGCCTATATGGATCAGAGAATATTGTAGCAGCATAGACCCATTTAGGTTGACCACAAGAAGATCATAGTACTTCTAATTAGATTTAAATCCTTAGTCTAATAAAAATGAAATAGCTTAAATGAGATGAGCATGTTAAAACCAATGCAGCGCATATTTAGTTCTATATTAATTGTTCATCAGCGAGATTTTTTTTTTTTTTGGTGAGGTATTGAGTCGTTACAATTTTTGTGAATAATTCCATGTAGTGATTGGCTCGCTTGGTGTGGGATTGGTATGGAGCAACCACGCTCTCCATTTTTTTTTAGTTCTTAAAGCAGTCCGGCGATTCCCAGCTTTTAATCAGCGATATTTTCATTTACATCTTTTCTCGACTAAATCTAAAGGAAATATTTTATGGTGCATGTTGGTGCGGACAATCATCACTGGCCATATGGCAGCATTAGAGAAAATATCAATCCAAATGACTGCTAAAAACATAATGATGAATTAGCTCCAGGTTAGTAAAATGCCGATATGAAATTCAAATTAATCCATACCAGATTCAAATGTAGCACATTGCTTTAACAGTAGGTCAAGATTGGTAATATACCGACCATACCAACCAGACCAGTAGATTACTGCCCTCAATCCTATCTGGGTGTGAGTTCCTCCATCATAAATTAAGATCGATCTTAAATTGATCTGCAATTGGCCATACTGGATGAGATTAGTAGTTCATCATTCTAAATATCGGTGGCTCACCTTCTAGTCCGCAGTATTTTCACCAAAGATCGGATTTATATCGATCTCAATAGTAACAATAATCTGCTCAACAGCTGAGCTCGAGATCGGGTTTACTTTATCCTTACTATAAACTCTATCACGTCAAGATCAACAAAAAGCTGACATCATCAATACAGTATAAAAAAAGTATCGCCCAGTTCTATCTTGCTGAGGTCGATCAGATATCGATCTCGCAATACCAACGAGACCGGTAGAACACTGATCTCGATACAAACTGTTGACGCAGAATCTAATCGTTGTCAGATCCAATTGGAGTGGAGGTGGACGAAGTTGCTGTTGGGGATCTGCAAAATAAAGTTTCGTCTGGAGCCGATGGGGGGTGACTTCGGTAGGATCTTCCGACGATCAAGTCAGCTCTGGTCAACAGGAATGGAGTGCTCATGAATGAGTTCGACAGAGTTTAGGAGAGGAGAGGAGAGCTTAAAGCTTGGAGTAAGCGTATCTGGAGGATCCTTTTTATAGGTGGAGCTTGATGGTGATAGCTGCAGCTGCCTAATGGTGGGCCACTCGAGGCTGCACCGAATTTGATACGGAGAGGATGGTATCGTCAGACCGATAGTGATAGCCATACCGTCCGATAGTGATGGGCTGCTCGAGGTCTGATGGAGTCAGTCACGGAGGAGGACATCGCCCATAGCATCGTCTGTGGCAGACTAATGGTGACCGTTCGGCCAGATTTAACGGCGGTAGCTCTGAAAAAGCGAACGTCGATTGGTGGACCTCGGCATATATCGATTCCAAAGAAGTTCGAACTCCTGAAGGAGAAGCTCGGAAGGAGTTCGGCTTCCGTAGGCGTCTGACTGGAGGAGTGCGGCTAAGGTTCGATCGCTAGAGAGTTTGGAAGGAGCTCGGCCGTTGAGGAGTCCGGACTGCCGAAGGAGCTGTCTGGAAGGAGTCCGGCTCCTGAAGAAGTCCGATCAAAGGAAAAGCTTGGAGGGAGTTCAGCTCTCATGAGAGTCCGACTGAAGCTCGACCGCTGAGAAGTTCGATCAACTGAGAAAGTTCGGTCGGGGCACGATCGCTGAGGAGTTCGACTAAGGCCCATCCGCTGAAGCTTGTCTGTGGCTATCGGTTGCATTAGGCTTAGCATCGAACTGAACTTCGATAGGAGTGGGGTTTATCTCCAACAATAGTCCCCCCACTTTCGAGTTTGAAACTCGAAGGAAGGGAGTGCAGAAAAGGCGACTGCCGAAGTCCTCTTTTGGGCTTCCGTGCTGGTTCAGGTCGAAACTCAGAGGGGGGAGATCTCATCTCCAGCCAAAGTTGATGTTGAAGTTGAAGCCCGGGGAAGATCTCATCTCCAGTCGAGGTTGAAGTAGATCTCGTCTTCTACGGTCGAGGTCGGAGGTTGAGCTCCTTAGGGGCGATATTGTCTCCAGCAGCCGAGGTTGCCTCGAAGAGATCTTATCTCCTGCAGCCGAGGTTAATACGGACGCTCAAGAGAGATCTAATTTCAGGATGAGGTTGTCTTCGATCTTATCTCTGGCCGAGGTTGTCTCGATCGCTCGGGAGAGATCTTATCTCTGGCCGAGGTTGTTTCGATCGCTCGAAAGAGATCTTATCTCTGGCCGAGATTGTCACGGTCGCTCGGAAGAGATCTTATCTCTGGCTGAGGTTGGCTCGGGTGTTCGGATGAGATCTTATCTCTAGTCGAGATTATCTCGGATGCTCGGAAGAGATCTTATCTCTAGTCGAGGTTGATTCGATCGCTCGGAAGAGATCTTATCTCTAGCCAAGGTTGTCACGGTCACTTGGAAGAGATCTTATTTATAGTCGAGATTGGCTTGGGTGCTCGAAAGAGATCTTATCTCTAGTCGAGGTTGGCTCGGTCACTCGAAAAAAATCTTATCTCTAAGCCGAGGTTGAAAGCTCGGACGCTCGAGAGAGATCTTATCTCTGACCGAGGTTGACTCGGGTGCTCGAGAGAGATCTTATCTCTGGTCGAGGTTGGCTCGGGCGCTCGGAAGAGATCTTATCTCTAGTTGAGATTGCCTCGAAGGAGATCTTATCTTCTACAGTCGAGTTTGCCTTGGGAGAGATCTTTATCTCCTGCAGTCGAGGTTGGCCCGGACCCTCAGGGGAGATCTTATCTCTGCAGTTAAGGTTTGCCTTAGGGGAGATGTTATCTTCTGCGGCCAAGGTTGATGCGGATGCTCGGAGAAGATCTTATCTCCTACAGTCGAGTTTGCCTCGGAGAAGATCTTATCTCCTACAGTCGAGGTTGGCCCGGACCTCAGGAGAGAGGGAGATCTTATCTCTTGCTATCGAGATTGATGCGGGTGCTCGGGAGAGATCTTATCTTCTATAGCCGAGGTCGCCTCGGGGAAGATCTTATTCCTGCAGTCGAGGTTGGCCCGGACCCTCAGGAGAGATCTTATCTCCTACGGTCGAGGTTGTCTCGGGAGAGATCTTATCTCCTACGGTCGAGATTGATGTGGATGCTCGGAGGAGATCTTATCTTCTACAGTCGAGTTTGCCTCGGAGGAGATCTTATCTCTAGCAGCCGAGGTCGGCCCGGACCCTCAGGGGAGATTCTTATCTCCTGTGGTCGAGGTTGCCTTGGAAAAATCTTATCTCCTGCAGTCGAGGTTGATGCAGGTGCTCGGGGGATATCTTATCTCTTACGGTCGAGATTGCCTCAGGGGAATCTTATTTTCTGCAGTCGAGGTTGATGCGGGCACTCGAAAAAATCTTATCTCTACGGTCGAGGTTGCCTCGGAGGAGATCTTATCTCTTGCAGTCGAGGTTGATGTGGGCGCTCAGGGAGATCTTATCTCCTGTAACCGAGGTTGCCTTGGGGGAGATCTTATCTCCTACAGTCGAGGTCGCCTCGGGGGAGATCTTATCTCCTGTAGCCGAAGTTGATGCGGGCACTCGGAGGAGATCTTATTTTCTGTAGCCAAGATTGTCTCAGAGAAGATCTTATCTCCTACAGCTGAGGTTGGCTGAACGCTCGGAAGAGATCTTATTCTCCTGCAGTCGAAGTTGGCCCGGGCCCTCAGGAGAGATATTATCTTCCGCGATCGAGGTTGCCTCAGGGGAGATCTTATCTCCTGCAGCTGAGATTGCCTCGAGGGAGATCTTATCTCCTGCAGATAAGGTTGATGCGGACGCTCGAGGGGGATCTTATTCCTGCAGTCGAGGGTTGCCTCAGAGAAGATCTTATCTCCTACAACCGAGGTTGGCCCGGATCCTCAGGAGAGATTTTATCTCCTACGGTCGAGTTTGCCTCAAGGGAGATCTTATCTCCTGCAGTCGAGGTTGATGCGGGTGCTCGAAAGAGATCTTATCTTCTGCAGTCGAGGTTGCCTCGAGGGAAGATCTTATCTCCTGCAACCGAGGTTGGCCCGGATGCTCGGAGGAGATCTTATCTCCTGCCAACCGAGGTTGCCTCAGGGGAGATCTTATCTCCTGCGGGCCGAGGTTGCCTTAGGGAAGATCTTATCTACTGCAACCGAAGCTAATGCGGACGCTCGGAGGAGATCTTATCTCCTACAGCTGAAGTTGCCTCGGAAGAGATCTTATCTCCTGCAGCCGAGGTTGGCTCGAATACTCGGGGGAGATCTTATCTTCTACAGTCGAGATTGCCTCGGGGGATATCTTATCTCCTACAGTCGAGGTTGCCTCGGAGAAGATCTTATCTCCTATGATCAAGGTTGCCTCGGGGGAGATCTTATCTCTTACGGTCGAGGTTAAGGATCTTTGACCTGCCCGTGTTAGGACGAGGTTCGACTTCGCTCGCGTTAGGACGAAGTTCTTCTCCTGTTCCTAATGGGCTGTGGGAGCATATAAGGGCCGTTGTGAGGACCTCTCCCTCCATTCCATCCTAAATGAACATGGCCTTCGACTTTGCTCGTGTTAGGATGAGGTTCTCCTCCTATTCCTAATGGGCTGTGGGGGTACATAAGGGCTGTTGTCAGGACCTCTCCCTCCATCTCGTTCTAGATGAACGAGGCCTTCGACTTTGCTCGCGTTAGGATGAGGTTCTCCTCCTATTTCTAATGGGCCACTTTCGTCCGTTTCTTTCCTATCATCACCTAACTCTTACACCCAAAAATAATATTATTGAAATGAAAGAATTTTACTGAGAGAAAGTTACTTGCAGCACATCCCCATTTCAGGGTTGTGGGGGCGTTGCTCCTCCGGATTCCCTTAGGCAATAAGTCCTAGGCCGGACGACCTCCTTTATCTCATGCTGGCCTTCTCAATTTGGAGCAAGCTTCTCTTGGCTATGTCGCTGGGAGATGACAGCTCGTCGAAGTACCAAGCTCCGAAGGTAGCATCTATGATGCTGGAAGGTGGCCGACCTTTTTGCCGTTCCTTCCTCAATAGTGGTTCTAGCTTCTAGGGGAAGGACTTCTTCATGCCCTTCCATCGGGGCTTCCTTGATGATGAGCTCAAGGAGTTCGGGCCTTGCTTACGCTGTGGAGGTCGTAAGCACGGCCGAACTTCATTCCATCTTCTTGTGAAACCTGTGGGAGAATTTTATACCCCTTTGTCGGGGCTTTCTTGATGACAAGTTCAAGGGAGAGTTCAGCCTCACTTGCACTGGGGAGGTCGTGAGCGGGGCTTCCTTGATGACGAGCTCGAGGGAGAGTTCGGCCTTGCTTGCGCTAGGAGGTCATGAGCACGACCGAACTTCATTCCGCCCTCCTGTGAAATCTTTGTCGGAGATTTCTTGATGGCGAGCTTGAGGGGGAGTTCGGCCTCGCTTGCATCGAACTTCATTCCGCCCTCCTGTGAAGCCTTCTAGGGGAAAACTTCTACTCTCTTTTTCTCCTTCCTAAGGGCAATTGGTAAGCTAGGCCAAATGCTCTTTCTTAAGGCCAGTTCCTAGCATCCTCATGATAGGTTTGCTGACAAAGTCTCCATCGGAAGCTGTCACATGGTTTGCGTCATCTCGATAGAGCTACGAACCTACCGGACCAGCAGGTTGAACTGCTCCATATCTACGGTGGCTTCAGGTGGAACCTGGACTATCGGGATTGAAATGGGAGCAGATGGATCTGGCACGGAGGCCGTCGATCGTCGAGTTAAAGCTCTCCTAGAGGCATTTTCTCTTCGAAAAAAAACTCTAGAGAGAAAGAAGAGAGATCTCTGAAGAGGGAAGAGAGAAATTATCATCGAGCACTCCTTTAAGAATAAGAGAACCTCGGAGGTTCGTGCCCTTCTTCTAGCGCCAATCTGTTGACGTAGAATTTGATCATCGTCGGACCCAACTGGAGTGGAGGTGGATGAGGTCACTGTCGAAAACCTGCAAAATAAAATTTCATCTAGAGCCAGTGGGGGGTGACTTTGGCAGGACCCTCCGACGATCAAGTCAGCTCTGGCCAACAGAAATGGAGTGCTCAGAAATGAGTTCGACAGAGTTTAGGGGAGGAGAGGAGAGCTTAAAGCTTAGAGTAAGCATATCTGAAGGGTCCTTTTTATAAATGGAGCTTGATGGTGATAGCTGTAGCTGCCTGATGGTGGGCCGCTCGTGGCTGCACCAAATTTGATGCGGAGAGGATGGTATCGTCAGGCCGATAGTGACAGCCATACCGTTCGACAGTGGTGGGCTGCTTGAGGTCTGGTGGAGTCAGTCACAGAGGGGGGCACCATCCGTAGCATCATTTGTGGCAGACTGATGGTGACCGTTCGGTCAAATTTAATGATGGTAGCTCTGAGAAAGTGGATGTCAGTTGGTGGACCTCGGCATATATCGATTCTAAAGGAGTTTGAACTTCTGAAGGGGAAGCTCGAAAGGAGTTCGACTTCCGTAGGCGTCTGACTGGAGGAGTGCGGCTAAAGCTCGATCGTTGGAGAGTTTGGAAGGAGCTCGGCCGCTGAGGAGTTCGGATGGCCGAAGGGGATGTCTGGGAGGAGTCCAGCTCCTGAAGAAGTTCGATCGAAAGAGAAGCTTGGAGGGAGTTCAGCTCTCGTGGGAGTTTGACTAAAGCTTGGCCGTTGAGAAGTTCGGTCGGCTAAGGAAGTTCGATCAGGGCACGATCGCTAAGGAGTTCGGCTAAGGCCCGTCCGCTGAAGCTCATCCATGGCTACCGATTGCATTAGGCTGAGCATCAAACTGAAATTCGACAGGAGCGGGATTTATCCCCAACACAAGCGAAGATCGATTGAGCGTCAGCTGCTCTCTAATTAAATCGGAGCTGTCCTCCAGCCATATTACAGCTAATTATCATTAAAGCAAAAGGTCTACAGCTACCATCCAGCTAGCCATTCTATTATAATAAACTGACGATTTAATAAATTTTTCTTAAGGCTTAAGCAAATTTTTCTATAAATAGAGGGGCATGATACTCTTTCGAAAGATAAGTTCTGATTCACAGAGTTAAGACTCTGCTGGAATCTACTCTCGACTTCCTTATTAAAGAAAGATTGAACCACTTTCTACTCAAACTCTCTCTTATTGTCTTCACGATTCTTGTCTTCTATTTTTACTATTTGTTCTCAAGGCCCAGCTAACTTAGGCATCAGAGAGTTTTAAATCAGAGGATATCCCACTGGTTCTTCAAACTTTCTTACAGGTTGGTCCATGATCTACATCGACTCAACTTCAAATCAGCTCTTAGTGTGTGTCCTTTTCAATGTTTTGGGGCCTTGCTGCAATAGTGCCCATCAGGTGGAAGGCTTTCTGAGCCTAATAATATGGATGGAACAGGCAATTCAATTAATATTCCATCACCTTCTACATATGACACCTGCATGGATCTTTCGTGTGCACTATACGGTGCAATGCACAATTTGCCATCCATCATACAATAGATAGCTATATGCAACCATATGCAACATGCATTATATGATGTGCATCTACATGCAGCCATCCATCATATGGTAGACGATACATACTGTACACCTATGGCAGAGGATCCACACTCTGTATGAGTATGGCTCTTGCAACTCACGTCCATCCTTCTGGCCATGCGATAAATAAAAGTTTTCTATGCGCGCTCAACCATTGCAATGGATGGCACCCTAATCCATCAGCAAAGCTCTTCTGGAGATGGAAAGGTCTCAACTACCATGGATTAAAAGCTAAAAACAAGTTAACATACAACTAAAACCAAACCAGACATGGTCTGGAACGATGAGGCAACAAGCCACAGTGAGTAGGCCCACCGTCGTAACCAAACTAGATAAAATGTGATGAGCTATTTTAACACCTACTCCCAAATTACGAGTTCCGGTCATGCAGCCGACACAGGAAACACCAAATCCCGTCATCCGCTATCAAGCTAAGCAAACTAGTACCAAGCCACCAAGCTACGTAACTTGCCATCAAGCTACATAACCTGCCACCAAGCTATAGTGAGCAGTCCCGCCTCGTAATCAAACTAGATAAAATATAATTATCTATGTTAACACTTACTGTTAGAATGCAAATTACGAGTTCCAATCACGCAACCGATATAAGAAACACCAAATCTCGCCATCCACTATCAAGCTACATAACCTGCCACCAAGCCATGCTACATAACCTGCCACCCATTGTTAGAATGCCAATCATGTGTTCCAGTCATGCAGCTGGAATGCCAAATCTCGAACAAATATCATGTGGGATGGACACTAGTAAAAGAAATATAGGTCAGGCTTCCTATTTTGCTATATTTTTTCTAATATCAATTCTAAAGAAAAAAAAATCTAGAAGTCAAAGATTTCTGCTACTAATAGAGGTGTTAGTCTTGTGATTAAAAATAAAAAGCATGGCATTCTTTTTCTTCCTCAATTTTAGAATATACCTTTTATGGGTATATATCGTTGAGCTAAATAATATACACTGTTAGGGATAAACCTTGCTCCTGTCAAAGTCCAGTCCAACGCTCAGCTTAATGCAATCGGTAGCCACGGAAGAGCTTTAGCATTCGAGTCTTAGTCGAACTCCTTCAGCCAGTCGAACTCCTCAATGATCGAGCTCCTTCCGAACTCCCCAGCGATCGAACCTTAGCCGAACTCCTTCAGCCTGTCGAGCTTCTCAGTGGTCGAGCTCTTGTCGAACTTTTCAGTGGTCGAGTCTTAGCCGAACTCCTTCAACCGATCGGACTTCTCAACGGCTGAGCTCCTTCCGAACTCTCCAACGGTCGAGTCTCAGTCGAACTCATTTAGCCGACCAGACTCCTCGACGGTCGAGCTCCTTCCGAACTTTCCAGCGATCGAGCCTTAGCCACACTCCTCCAGCCATACGCCTATGAGAGCCGAACTTCCTTCGCACCCCTCCGGCCGAACTCCTACAAGAGCCAAACTCCTTCCAAGCTTCTCCTTCGGCCGAACTCCTCCAAAAGTCCGAACTCCTCTGGAATCGATATGTGTTGAAGTCCACCAACCAACACCCGCTTTCTCAGAGCTACGGTCATTAAATCTCGATGAAGCCATCAGTCCACTGCAGGCGATAGCAACCCACTACCAGGCGGCGATGACTGTCACCATCAATTTATGGCTGACGGTGCTGCAGACGATGCCTTCCTCCATGACTGATCCTGTCAGACTTCGAGCGGCCCGCTATCAGCCAGCTGTAGCTGTCACCATCAACCCACTACAATCTCCATCTATAAAAAGGGACCCTTCAGATACGCTTACTCTAGGCTCTAAGTTCTCCTCTCTCCCTCTAAACTCTGTCGAACTTATTTCTGAGCACTCTATTTCTATTTGTCAGAAGAGCTGACTTGATCGTCGGAGGATCCTCCGGAGCCACCACCACCGACTCTGGACAGAACTTTATTTTGTCGATCTCCGATGGCGACCTCATCCTCCTCCGCTCCTGCTCGATCTGGCGTCAATCAAATTCTGCACCAACAGAATTGACGCTAGAGGAAGGGCCACCTCTATTCTTGAGGTATTCTTGAGGCCCCTTGATCTTAAAGGAGTGCTCAGCGACGATTTTCCTCTTTTCTCTTCGAAAATCTCTCTTCTTCCTCTTTAGAGTTCTTTTTCGAAAAAGAATGCTTCCCAAGAGAGCTTCGACTCGATGATCGACAGCCTCCACGCCAGATCCATATGCTTTCGCTTCAATTCCGGCAACTCAGGTTTCACCCATACCCATGATAGATGTGGAGCAGTTCAACCTGCTTGTCCAGCAGGTTCGTGGCCTCACGGAGGCAGTGCAGGCCATGCGGTTGCCCCCGATGGTGACTCCATCGGAAAACCCACCATTTGGATATCGAAAATTGGCCCCAAGAAAGAGTACTCGGGCTAGCATACCCATCGCCCCTGGGAAGAAAAAATAGAGAGCAGAGGATCCGTGTTCGGATCATGGTTCTCCTTTAGAGAAGATCTTCCCTATCTGTAGCTAGAAACCCTCCAAGATCCGCAACCAAGACGACGCCCTCAATCACAGACTGCGGAAGATGGATCGACGGATTGAGGAGCTCGACCACATCGTTTTGGCTCATCTTGATAATGTCCGCACCGATCCTCCTTTCTCCCCCCGAATTATATAAGAGCCTATCCCGTCGAACTTCGAGCTCCCTCAATTCGAAAGCTACGATAGAATTTCTGATCAGTTGATCATCTAGAGGCCTTTCGAACCATGATGCTACTCCATGGTGCACCAGACGCCATATTGTGTCGAGCCTTCCCGTCTACCTTAAAGGGAGCAGCGAAAAACTGGTACTTGACATTAAAGTCGGATACAATCTTCTCTTTTAATCAGATGAGCCATCGGTTCATGGCTCACTTCATCAGCAGCCAACGTTCACGCCAAAGTTTGGATTCCCTGATGAATGTCAAGCAGAAGCAGGAAAAATCTATTCGGACTTATGTCATCCGATTTAATGCCGCGGCATTGGAGGTCCGAGATCTGGATCAGTCTGTTGCGATGGCCGCGCTCAAGAGCGGCCTTCAGAAGAATGGCTTACTGTTCTCCCTAGAGAAAAAGTATCCTACGGACTTCGCCAATCTGCTGGCTCGAACCGAGGGATATGCCTGGGCTGAAGAAGTATTCAAGTTGAAGAATGAAGAAGCCTTAGGAGAGCGGCAGGCAGACGAGTATAATAGACCCACCATCGATGGAGAACTGAGCAAAGTTTGGCCGCACTCATGGACTCCCCCCGGACGCAAGCGAGCCCAAACTCCTCGAGCTCACCATCAAAAAAGCCTCGATAGAAGGGCGCAAAAAAGTCCTCCTCCTAGAAGGTTCCACAATTAAGCCCCCCTCAATGCTTCTAAGGCCCAAGTTCTGCGGAAGTTAAGGACCAGCTACTAAGATCAGGAGAATTACGATCTCCCCCAAACAAACGTGATCGAAGCAAGTACTGCCTTTACCATTGCGACCACGGTCACGACACTAAAGAATGCGTTCAGCTCCGAGACGAAATCGAGGAGCTCGTCAGGAGAGGCCAGTTGGGTCAATTTTTTACACGCCAGCTTGAAGTAGGAGAAGATCAACCGAGGGCGCTGCCATAGCCAGAACCATCAATGATGGACCAACAACAAAAAAGTCGGTCACCTCCTATATCATCGATGCCATGTTAAGCTTGCTCCAAATTGAAAAGGCTAGTGCAAAATAGAGGAAGGTCGTTAGATCTCGAAACTTATCGTCCGAAGAAATTCGGAGGAACAACGCCCCTATGATCCTGAAATATTAAAAATTTGGGGATGTGCTGCCAGTAACTTTCCTTCAGTAAAATTCTTTTATTTCAATAATATTGCTTCTGGATGCAAAAACTATGTGATGACAGGAAGGAAGTAGTCAATAGTGGCCGTGTTAGAAACAGAAGGAGAACCTCGTCCTAACATGAGTGAGTCGAAGTCCTTCGGTCTCGACTATAGGAGATAAGATCTCCCCCGAGGCAACCTCGACCGCAGAAGATAAGATCTTCCTCGAGGGTCCGGACCGACCTCGACTGTAGCAGATAAGATCTTCCTCGAGCGTCCGCATCAATCTCGACTACAGGAGATAAGATCTTCCCCGAGTGTCTGCAACAACCTCGGCTGCAGGAGATAAGATCTCCCACGAGGGTTCGGGTCGATCTCGACTGCAGAAGATAAGATCTCCCCCGAGTGCCCGCGACAACCTCGACCATAGGAGATAAGATCTCCCCCGAGGGTCTGGGCCGACCTCGACTGTAGGAGATAAGATTTCCTTCGAGCGTCTGCATCCACCTTGACTGCAGGAGATAAGATCTTTCCTGAGCGTCTGCATCCACCTCTGCTGCACGAGATAAGATCTCCCCCGAGCAGGACCGACGTCGACTGTAGGAGATAAGATCTCCTTCGAGCGCCTGCAACAACCTCGACCGCTGGAGATAAGATCTCCCCTGAGGGTCCGGGCCAACATCGGCTGTAGGAGATAAGATCTCCCTCGAGCGTCTGCAATAACTTCGACTGCAGGAGATAAGATCTCCCCCGAGGATCCGGGTCGACCTCGACTACAGAAGATAAGATCTCCCCCGAGCGCCCGCATCAACCTCGGTCGTAGGAGATAAGATCTCCCTTGAGGGTCCGGACTAACCTTAGCTGCAGGAGATAAGATCTCCCTCGAGCGTCCGCATCAACCTCGACCGTAGGAGATAAGATCTTCCCTGAGGATCCGCGACAATCTCGACTTGAGATAAGATCTCTTCCGAGCGACCGCGATAACCTCGGCTAGAGATAAGATCTCTTCTGAGCATCCGAGTCAACCTCGGGCAGAGATGAGATCTCTTCCGAGCAACCGCGTCAACCTCGACCAGAAATAAGATCTCTCTCGAGCGACTGAGATAACCTCGGCTAGAGATAAGATCTCTCCCGAGCGTCCGAGTCAACCTCGGCCAGAGATAAGATCTCTCTCGAGCAACCGCGACAACCTTGGCTAGAGATAAGATCTCTTCTGAGCATCCGAGTCAACCTCGGCTAGAGATGAGATCTCTTTCGAGCGACCGCATCAACCTCGGCCAAAGATAAGATCTCTTTCGAGCGTCCGAGTCAACCTTGATCAGAGATAAGATCTCTTCCGAGCTGACTGCGTCAACCTCGGCTAGAGATAAGATCTCTCCTGAGCGACCGTAACAACCTCGACTAGAGATAAGATCTCTTTCGAGCGCCCGACTCAACCTCGACTAGAGATGAGATCTCTTCCGAGCGAATCCGTATCAACCTCGGCCAGAGATAAGATCTCTTCCGAGCGCCCGAGTCAACCTCGGCTAGAGATAAGATCTCTTCCGAGCGACCGTGTCAACCTCGGTTGGAGATGAGATCTCCTCCAAGCTTCAACTTTACTTTGGCTGGAGATGAGATCTCACCCGAGCTTCGACTTGAACCGATGCAGAGCCCTGAAGAGCACTTCGATAGTCGCCTTTTTTGCACTCTCTTTCTTCGAGTTTCGAACTCGGAAGTGGTGGGACTACTGTTGGGGATAAACTCCGCTCCTGCCAAAATTCAGTCCGATGCTCAGCTTAATGCAACCGGTTGCCGTGGAAGAGCTTCAGCGCCCGAGTCTTAGTCGAACTCCTTCAGTCAGCCAAACTCCTCAGTGGTCGAGCTCCTTCCGAACTTCCCAGCGATCGGGCCTTAGCCAAACTCCTTCAGCCTGCCAAGCTCCTCAGCGGCCGAGCTCCTGCCGAACTTTCCAGCGGTCGAGTCTTAGTCAAACTCCTTCAGCCGATCGAGCTCCTTCCGAACTTCCCAACGGTCGAGTCTCAATCGAACTCCTTCAGTCGGCCGGACTCCTCAGCGGTCGAGCTCCTTTCGAACTCTCCAGCGATCGAGCCTTAGCCGCACTCCTTCAGTCAGACACCTACGAGAGCCGAACTCCCTCCGCACCTCTCCGACCGAACTCCTATAAGAGCCGAACTCCTTTCGAGCTTCTCCTTCAGCTGAACTCCTCCAGGAGTCCGAACTTTTTTGAAATCGATATATGCCGAAGTTCACCGACCAACGTCCGCTTTCTCAGAGCTACGACTATTAAATCTCAACGAAGCCATCAGTTCGCTGTAGGCGACAGTGATCCGCTATCAGGTGGCGATGGCTGTCACCATCAGTCTGTGGCAGACGGCGCTGCAGACGGTGCCTTCCTCCATGACTGATCCCGTCAGATCTCGAGCAGTCCGCTATTAGGCAGCTGCAGCTGTCACCATCAACCCGCTACAAGCTTCGCCTATAAAAAGGGATCCTCCAGATACGCTTACTCTAGGCTCTAAGCTCTCTTCTTCTCCTCTAAACTCTGCCAAACTCATTCCTGAGCACTCTATTTCTGTTGGCCAAAAGAGCTAACTTGATCGTCGGAGGATCATGTCGGAGCCACCACCACCGATTTCGGACAGAACTTTATTTTGCAGGTCTCCGACGGTGATCTCATCCTTCTCTGCTCCAACTCGATCCGACGTCAACCAGATTCTGCACCAACATACACTAAGCAAATTAATCATCAAGCAAATAAATATACATTTCTTAGTAACTTAATATATAGTTTTTAGAATAACTCGATTCATATTTCTAGAATACAGAGTTTACCAATATATACTATACGGCCAAGTGATCTATATTTATTAAATAATTATTTAGCAACCCAATATACACCTCCAAGTAAATTGATATATAGTTTCTCTAACATTATATTCATCAATATGCACTACATATTCTAATGATGCATATTAAATTCATCGACTTTCTGATACATACTACAAGCTTTTTTTGTATATATCTAGTAGTGATCTAATACATACTTCCAGATAAATCGATATATAGTTTTTAGAACATATTATCTTTTAACCGGATGTATCTATTAGATCATTGGTAAGTGTATATTAAAGAGTCTTATATTATTTATGAAAAGGTTGATGACTGTATATCACTCACTCATATAGTGTGTCATGATAAATATGATGTTTCAGAAATAATGCATCAATTTATTTAAAAATATGTATTGGTTGCTAGATGATTATTATTAAGTGTATATCACCTGGTCATGTGCTATATATTGATGAACTTTATGCTTTGAAAATTATGTATCAATTTATCTAAAGATGTATATTGGCTTACTTGATGATTAATATTTATTAAATATGTGTCACCTCACTATATAGTATGTACTAGTAAAAAATATATTTTAAAAATTAAAAAAAAATATGGTGCTTTTTTCTTAATCATGAGACTAACGACTCTATTAGTAGAAGTATTTTATTTTTTAGGTTTCTTCTTTAAAATGAATATTAGGGAAAACATGGGAAATTAAGAAACCCACCCCATATTTCTATTATAATCCAAGTACGATAACTTTTATTCCTGAATTGATCTAAGCTAAAACCTAATCTTCCAATCAGATTTGGACTCTTACACACACACAAAAAAAAAAAAAAAAAAATTTGGTCTCAAAAATCTTCCCATATATACAAAAAAAGGCTTATATTCTTTTTTCCTCCTCTCATTGATTGGCATCCTTCGGACCTCCCTTCATATCTCCATCATCATTGAATATTTGAATGGATTTGGATCGAATCACGTGTTCCAATAAAGGTTAGAATGCAAATCAAATTAGATGTGATTAGCTATTTTAACACCGATTGTTAGAATGCAAATCAGATGTTCCAATCATGCAGTTGACACAAGAAACACCAAATCTCGTCATTCGCTACCAAACTATGTACCAAGCAACTAAACTGCGCAACCTGCTACTAAGCTGTGTAACCTGCCACCAAGCAACGTAATTTGCCACCCATTGATGTTAGAATGCGAATCACACATTTCAGTCATGCAACTAAAATGGCAAAGCTTGAACAAAAATCATAATAGGGTGGACGCTAGAGGAAGTAATACGGTTAGGCTTCCCGTTTTGCTTTTTTTTTTAAAAAATTTTTTAATATCAATCTTAATTAAAAAATCTAAAAGTCAAAAATTCCTCCTATTAATGGACTTCTTACTCCTATGATTAAAAATAAAAAGCATGGCATTTATTTTCTCCTTCTTTTTTTTTTCAGAATATGCATTTTACGAATATATAAGAGTTAGATGATATACACCAAGCAAATTAATAATCAAGCAAGCAAATTAATCATTAAGCAAGTTAAAATATTCTTTTGGATAATTTGATATATAATTTTTAGAATATGGAGTTTATCAATATATAGTATACAATCGGATGATATATATTTAATAAATAAATCATCTAGCAATCTAATACATACATCCAAATAAATTGATACATAATTTTTCGAATGATCATGCTAACCAATACATATTATATAGCTCGACGATACATACATATCGATTTTTTCTTTAAAATAGGTATTAGGAGAATATAGCAAATTAGGAAGCCTGCCACATACTACATCCCATATGATTTTTGTTGTCAAATCTTGCCGCCCGCTACCAAGCTACACAACGTGGCCCAGTCCTGCAACCGACACAAGAAACATCCTCACATGACGTGCTTCAAAGTAGGGGTTTGCGTTGATAATAAGCCAATTTCAATAACTTTTACTCGTAAACCGATCAAATCTAAAAACATGATCTTGTAATCAGTTTTGGACTCAAAAAATTTCCCATCTATTAAAAAAAAAAAAGCTCATGCTCTGTTTTTTTTTTCTCTCATTGACCGGCACCCTTCAGCCTTTCATATCATCGTCGAACATTTGAATGTCCTTGGTATACATGCGAATCACATGTTCCAGTCAAGGTTAAGATATGATTAGCTATTTTGCCAATTACTTCAAGCTACGTAACCTATTACCAAGCAACCAAGCTATGCAACCTGCCACCACGTTGCGTAACCTACTACCCCTTGTTAGAATGTGAATGATGTGTTCCAGTCATCCAGGTAGAATGCGGATTTAGAGTAAAAATCACCAGAGGAAGAAATATGGGACACGCTTCCTATTTTATAACGAAGAAATCCATGGTCTGGGCTTTTCGTGGTACCAGGGACCACCCCAAGCGCAATGACTGGTCTTCCATCGCACAATAATGGCACCAGATGTTTTTACCTCGTACCTTATAGCGGCTTTCTTCAGTTTATTTTTGGACCATCATTCTGACTCGGTGAGGAGCTGTGCTTTTCAGCTTAGTCATTCTCTTGGTTTATGGTTGCTTCGTTTCCGTCAGAATGAATTCTATGCAAAGTTTAGCATTAAACACTAATGCTTGATCACTATTTGAGTATGATGTTCCACTGGCTGTTGCTGGTTGGTGGCAATTTGTCCGCTGTTCTACATGGTTAGAGTTTATAAAGTTAAGTTGCAGTTAATTACTGAAGTTGTGTGGCTTACAAATACGATCTGGAATTGAGGTCACTGTAACGTGTCTCTGCAGTTGAAGAGCAGCTACTCAAGCCATATAAAGTTTTGCTTCTTTTCATGGCTTATTTGCAGCGGTGATGAATGATTCATCTGCTGTTCTAATTGCTGCGTCAGAGGCTAATAATTAACATGGTTTTCCTCTCATTTGTTGATTCTCAAATCATGCATGTTTGTCTATCACAGCAGATCTTTGAGCCTCCCAGATGATTATTCCAGTTATGCCAGTAATTCTGATGGGATTTGCAGCAGCATCCCCAACAGGTGGTCTGTTGAACGTTGGGAGGACATATTAATTGGTTTATATTTGCCATCTGGTGGAACTGGCTTTCCCTGCTGGCCATGCATGCTGGTATGCTTATGGTTACCACATTTCAACCCATTACATCAACATGCCGCCCATCAAGGTTTCTGACTTCATCTGAACCTATATCGCGGGCTTATAGCTCCAATATCGATCTATCGTTCTTTTTTGCTTTTCATGCCTTGTGAAACTCCACATGCATTCAGATTGCCGAGATATTCTTATAACCGTCGCCTTCTGTTGATTGCCTTCGAGGTGGTTGCCATTCTACATTCCCATACGATCCTTGGTATGTCAAAAACCGCTGATGGGTCAAGTGCCGTGAAACGCAATGGCCCTGTTTTGATCGTGCTAGACGTTCTAATGTACTCTTAAAACAAAGGGTTTGAGCTACCGTATTCTACTCATGAATTACCTGGAACTCACGCACCATCAACTGGCTTTACATTCCTAGATGATGGCTCCCATGCAACAATATCTGATGGGATGAAAGCAACAGGGTTTTTCACTTATTTCTTGCATTCTGGTTGCACAAACCACATGGATTTCATCTGCAACCATACTAGAAGGTTTCCGCAAGCACAATTCTTTCATATCTCTTTCAAGCTTCAGGCCTGTCGGGCTTATGTGTTCATCTGGGCGTTATCTTTACCGTGTGGGTTGATGAGTCAGCCGTCTTATGCATAATCTTCGTCACTCAAGTCCAAATCCGATTATGTAATTTTGATAATTGGTTATACAAATTTATATTCAAGTTATATAGATATGTACTTAAATTATATGAATTTATGTTTAGGTTATATAAAATGATTCTCTAGTTATGCAATCATTTGAATTGATTATCCAGTTTTAATTTTTTAAACTATTTATTTAATTTATTAAATAATTTATTTATTTTTTAATAATAAAAATTATTTATTATCAAAATTGATGATTCGATGACTATTATTATTAATTATTATTATTATTTAATACTTATTAATAATTATTTATTATTTTTATTATATAGATATATTTTTATTATTATTTAATACTTATTATAATTTTATTTTTTTATATTTTTATCAAAATTGATTATGTGATGGCTATTATTATTATTATATTATAAAAAAATCTAAATTTTTTATTATTTAATATTTATTATTATTTTTATTATTTATGTTTTTATTTTTTTTATCAAAATTAAGGATTCAACGACTATTATTATTATTATTATTATTATTATTATTATTAAAATATATTATTTTTAATATTAATTATTTTTAGTATATTTATATTTATATTTTTTATTTTATTTTCTTTTTTTCCTTCTGCTTCTCCTGCCACCCCCTTCTGCTCCATTCTCCCCTCTCCTCCATCGGTGCCGTGGACCCCGCCTCACCTACCCTCATGGCCCCCTGTCTGTTGTGCCTTCGGCATCAATCCCTGACCGCACTCCCCTCCCCTACGCATGCCCCCGGCTGCGTCCCCTCTCACCCCTCGCTCGTTGTGCCTTCGGCCTTCGATTGTGCTCCCCTCTCCTCCGTGCGCCCCGCCTCCCCTCCGACACTGCTATGCATCTCCCATGGCCGCCATATTCTCTGTCCATCCAAAGACAGTTGTGTCATTTTATTAATGGTGGACCACTTAAATAGGATTGAAAAGTAACCCCTTAACCATATTTAAAAAATATTTTATTTAAAAAATATAAAAATTAAAAAATAATTTCAAATCAACCTAGAAACTATGAGATAATTTTTTCTTTATTTATAGGCCCACCCCGCGGTGATCCCCAATCCAGCGCGCAGGAGTGGTAGCTTGCTAGCTAGCTGCTTCGATCTAAAGAGCCATGTCGCCCACCAGGTTGGCTAGCAAGGGCTCGGCCGACGACTACTCTTCGTCCGGGCTCCCCATAAAACCCATCCCGGGGAGCTACGGCCTCCCGTTCTTCTCCCCGATCCGAGACCGCCTCGACTTCTACTACTTCCAGGGCCATGACGACTTCTTCCAGTCCCGCGTTTCCAAGTACCAGTCCACCGTCTTCCGAGTAAACGTGCCCCCGGGATTTTCCATGGCCTCCGACCCCCGCGTCGTCGCCGTCCTCGACGCCAAGAGCTTCCCCGTCCTCTTCGATCTTTCCTTCGTCGACAAGACCGACGTCCTCACCGGCACCTACATCCCCTCCGCCCATCTCACCGGCGGCTTCCGACCCCTAGCCTACCTTGACCCTGCCGACCCCCGCCACGCCGCCCTTAAGCAGCTCCTATTCGACCTCCTCGCCGCCCGCGGGCCCCGCCTCATCCCCTCCTTCCGCGCTGCCTACTCCGCCCTCCTCGACTCCCTCGAGGCCGCCCTTGCCAACTCCGGCCCTGCCGACTTCAATACTCTCAACGAAGCCACCGCCCTGAACTTTGTCTGCGATTTCCTCTTTGGCAGCGCCGCCCCCGCCACCACCGCTCACAACAAGGCCATCAAGTGGCTCTTCTTCCAGCTCCATCCCCTCGTCACCCTCGGCCTCCCCAAGCTCGTCGAGGAGCTCTTCCTCCACACCTTCCCCCTCCCCTCTTTCCTCGTCCGCTCCGACTACAAGGCCCTTGTCAGCTACTTCGCCGAGGCCGCGAAGCCGGTACTCGATGAGGCCGAGAAGACGAGGGGGCTCTCGAGGGAGGAAACGTTGCACAACCTCGTCTTCGCCGCCATCTTCAACGCCTACGGCGGCGTCAAGCTCTCCTTCCCCCGGATCCTCAGACGGCTGGCCGAGTCTGGGCCGGATCTGCACTCCCGGCTCGCCCGGGAGATCCGGTCCGTCGTCCGGTCCGAGGGCGGTGCAGTCACCGTCGCCGGTCTGGAGCGCATGGAGCTGACCAAGTCAGTTGTGTGGGAGCTCCTGCGACTGGACCCGCCCGTGGAGTACCAGTACGCGAGAGCGAAGAAAGATCTGGTGATCGAGAGCCACGAGGCAGCGTTCAGAGTGAAGAAGGGGGAGATGATATTTGGGTACCAGCCGCTGGCGACGAGGGACGAGAGGGTGTTCCGGAAGGGAGGGGAGTTCGTGGCGGACCGGTTCGTGGGGGAGGAGGGGAGGAAGCTATTGAAGTACGTGTACTGGTCGAACGGGAGGGAGACGGAGGCGGCGGAAGTGGGGAACAAGCAGTGCCCCGGGAAGGACGTCGTGGTGATGGTGTGCCGGCTCCTTCTGGTGGAGTTCTTCCTCCGTTACGACTCGTTCACCGCGGATGTCGGGATGCTGCCCCTCGAGCCCAAGGTCACCGTCACGTCGTTCACCAGGGCCTCGTCCCTCGACCACTCGTCATGACGAGTCTGCCCTTAATCCATTCATCAAAAAAATAAAATAAATAAAAGCGGCCCTTAATCCAGCTCTTAGATCAATCATAACGATTTCAATTTACTTATTTGTTCGATAATCTTGTCAGCTTTCTTTCTGTTTCCATTTTTGCTCGCTGCATGCTGGTTGCTGGATGTGTTAGGTAGCGGGCACGCGTGATAAGTGTGGCTTTGTAAGAGCAAACATGGCTGTCGGTGCAAGGCTGTGATTAAGGGATTGAGTTAGTCTACCGCATGTGCTGTAGGTAAACTCAATAGAAAATAATTGAGCGTGTTGGATGATTATAAATTTTTTAAATTTAAAATACTAATATGCATCTTTTTATTAGTTTAAGTCTATCCAAAAAATCTCGTGATTAATGAAAGAAGTTTTTTTTTTTTTTTTGGTAGAATAAGAAAAGTCATTTAAAATCAACCAACTTTAACGGTTATCCAGCCTATTTACAAATCATGTGCCATCACATGACATTCAAACATTGAGCTCCAATTTCATACGATTCATGTATGTTACCGACCAAATTGCCATATCTTGAATTTCACTAACTAGCTCCTCCAAAAATTCGAAGATTTGCTTGTTTAAACTTATCAATATAACACAAAGTCCTGTTCTGTATTAGAAATAAGACCTGCTGTGCTTCCATGGTTGGAGATGTGGCTTCAATTTGAAAGATTTTGTAGCTTCTCGCTTTCCGGACGGCAGCAAACGGTTGTGACCAGACAGCCCTATGCCACTCGTCAGGCTTCACACCTTATTTTTCTTCTTCAGATCCTCCGTAGCTCTTCAACCAGGTCTCGTAGAGGAGTAAGGATAATTTTGGTGCGATTTGCTGCCAAGACCAAATAGGCAATGGGTACTATAAGGATTCATGCAAACATGTATTCTAACATGCATGCATGGGACGTTCCAAATTATAGCCCGAAGAAAATGTTACGGTGTCTTTTATTTTTTTTTTCGCGTGCGTGGGGCCCTCAAGTAAATAGAAAAGGAGGAAAAAAATCAGAATCACAAACGGAACAACTGAACTCCGGCTATGCCAGCCATGAACAAAATAGATATTTGCAGAGGTAGGTATGAATCATATTGAAAACTAACATGCATCTTCAGTCATTATTTCTGCTAGCATAATGTGGTTGTTGTCGTATTAGACCGTCTCCCACCACAACTGCAACCACCACCTAATTCATACGAAGTGCCGATGCTACGAGTTCAAGTGTGTGTACAGAAACATTGGTTTCTTGTTTAAGCAATGCAGGGCGTCTTTCATGAAGTGAAGTCTTGATTTCTTAATCACAGACTCAATTGCCAACTGGCCTTTGCGTAGTTGTCAATTGGCACGTCGCTCCCTCTGTGCAAATATAAGATTTTGACGGTGAGCTGGTCTTCCAATTGGACTCTACTTTAATGGGCCTACCATGTTAAGGAGTAATCAAGCGTCGATGCATTAATTATAGCTCGTGTTGATGTACCATGTACCAACGCGCGCAATACTCTAAAACCCCAGACCGACCAAATTTTCCTTTAAATTTTTTTTTTTTGGGTATTGAGCGCCCATAAAAGGAGAAGAAAAATAATGAGAAAGCTGAACTCCAGGCTAGGATGGATATTGGCAGGTAGACGCGAAGTACATTGAAAAATAATATTTCCAGGTATTCCTATCTACCCACCTGCTGGTTGGCATAATATTTGCATGCGCTTTAGCATTATGGTTGGACAATAATCATCACATATTGTTCTCGAAATTTTGTGTAATGTATGCGCCCGTGACAATAATCATCACATATTGTTTGAATTTCTACCATGACATATTTAGTCTAATTTTTGTTGGAGTGTTTTGCTGTAATGTGCTTTCCCTTTTCTGATTTTTGTGTCACATGCTTTCTAACGTGGATTTTTGTAATACACCGATAAGAGCTCGGAAGATGGATTTTTTAGTTTATTCATTTATGTGGCAGGAAAAGTTAAAATCTTTTCATGACTGCATGCCCTTAGAAATGCAAGGGCCGGTCTCTTTGTACAATCATCTGGAAATCTTGAGGTATGCTTGTGGCCCTTGGAAAAAGAACCGGTTTGTGATACATTAAGATTAGAAAGCCAAGCAGCTGCATGCCTTGTTGACTCGCTTTTATGGTTCTTTCTGTTCTTTTTCCCCCCCCCCCCCCTTCCCTTTTTTATAAGCTTCACCGAGGTTGGCATGAACCAATGAAAGAAATCAAAATTTTCTACTCGGTATCTTGTAATAAAATCCATTTTTGTCTGCTACGAAGAATTCGATAGCTCAGATTTAATAGCATTGGCTTTGAGCTGATACCGTGCTTATTTTGATTTGCAGCTAAAGCCAAGTTTAGACAAAGATAAAGACCCGATGGCAGGAATTTTGGACTTGATGAAGATGAGCCCTTTTTTTTTTCTTTCTTCTCTCTGTCAGCATCAAATATTTCTTTTCCTTTGTTTCATTCTATTTAGTTGCATGTACTAAGAAATTAAAATATAAATGCATTGCAGAACATGTACGAAGAAGGTGATGATCACATGAAATGAACAGTTGCCAAAGCTTGGTCCAATGCAAGATCTGGGAAAACTTAAAAAGGAACACTTGACCACTTGGGGGTAGATTGTGATCTTTATGTTTGAGTCTCCATGTATTTTGTGAAGAATGTTGAGAACACAAAGTATTACGAATCTTCTTTCTTAAAAAGTGGACTAATTATAAGTATTTGGGATGATTTTCATCAAGTAATATTGCATTAGGTTAAATTTTTTCCGACGATATAATGTCCGTTATTAAAGATTTTTATTTTTCGACGAAAATTTTTACCGCTAAAAGTTAAACCTTTAACAATAAATTTTTTTATCACTAAATATTTAACCAACTATTATTTCACAATGAATATACTGATTAAACGATGAATAATATACTCTTTAGCAGTGAGTTCGTTTGCTGCAAAAGGTCAATATTTTTTTATGAAGAAAATTTTGCTGCAAAAATTTTAACCTTTTGTGGCAAATTTTTTTTGTTCCCACAAAAAATATCTTCCAATGAATCTTTCGCAGCCACTTTTCGGTGATCGTATTTTCACTGCTAAAAATCTTTTACAATAAAATATTAATTTTTAGCAGTAATTATTTTTACTATAAAAGATAAATTTTCTTATAGTGAATAAGGACACATCAAAAATGATTGTGAGAAAAGAAAGTAGTTTGAAAAAAAAGCATATTTCCTGATTATTTGTTTGTTTCAAAACAAACTTTATTAATGTTCTTTTTAATACCTGATGGATTAATTTGAATGCTATAATTTATGCTTTTAATTTAATGCAAAATTTTTTTAAATTAAAAATCAAATGATAAAGAGTGGTGGATCTTTATGTGAAATCGGATGAAATTCAAAATCATTTTAGTTGGGATCTGCAGACTTGTTATAGATACCGAATTTCAATTAGATCTACATAATAATTTTTTATCTTCTTTCAGTATGTAGAAGTTTAATTTCATTATCAAAGCTTGATTTAGAAGATTTTTTATTTATTTTTATAAATTTAAATTATAGATTGATAAAAAAAATTTATTTTGATTAGTATTGGAACATTATTCGATAGATTATATAAAATAAAATTGGATTTTTCTTTTGCACAATTTTTACCTACTTTGAATGTTAATGTTAGAATGATACGTGGTATTATAAATAAGAGTTCTTCAATATTGTGGCATATATGATTAGATCACATATTAAAAGAAAGGATGAGAAAAGTATTTTACTAAATCTAGATTTTAGTGATTTTTAAATATGTATCGATTGTATTAAAAAAATATAAATTAAAAATCATAAAAAATATGTCACTAAAAGTCAAAGACTCTTAGAATTAATACATATCAATATTTATGGCTATATTTCACCACATTTTTAAGAGCAAAGGTATTTCATTATTTTTATTGATGATTTCTTACGTTATAGTTATGTTTTTCTATTACATGAAAAATCTGAAGTTTTGGAAGTCTTTAAAATGTACAAAGCTAAAGTAAAAAATTAATTGGATAAAAATATTAAAGTTATGAGATTTGATAGAAATGATGAATACTATGATAGATATAATAAATCTGACCATAATCTTGGATCTTTTGCTAAACTTTTTGAATAACATGGTATTGTAGCATAATATACTATGTCAAAAAATCTCCAACAAAATGGTATGGTTGAAAGACGTAATCGTATTTTGATGGACATGATGAGAAGTATAATTATAATTTCTCATTATTCTTAAATTTATAGAAAAAAGCCTTGAAAACTACTATATATATCCTAAACTAGGTATTTGAGTTATGGATGAATAGGAAATCATCTTTAGTACATATACATATTTAGAGGCTCGATTATATAGTCTATAAAAAAAGAAATTGAATCCAAAAACTATTAATTATTATTTTTATTGACTATCCATAAAGGTCAAAAGATTTTAAATTTTATTATTCATTACACATTATTAGAATTATTGAAACTGAAATTGTTAGGTTCATTGAGGATAGTGAAAACAGTGTAAATAGTGAATCATATAATGCGGTGTTAGAGAAAATAAAAGAATTTTTCTATTACAGTAACACCTAAAGATGTTCCGGATGAATCGGTTCAACCTAGGATTGTGGAACATCAATAGGTGGTCGATACACTACTTTCTGAATAGTTTGTTAATGAACTTGATTTGATTAAAAATAATCATAATAATGATACTGAATTTGGAGTGTTATGGAGATATACTAAGGTTAGAAGATCGGCCATTATAAATAATTATGTTATTTACTCATGAGAATATGATTATAATATTGGGATGAAGGATGATTTAGTTTCATTTAAAGATGCTATGAATAGCGATGATTCTAAAGTTTGATGAGACGCTATGAAAGATGAGATATAATCAATGAATAAAAATTAAGCCTAGAAACTTATTGAATTGCCTGAAGGATTTAAGCATATTGACTATAATTATGAATTTTTAAAACTAAATGAAATTTTAAAGACAACATCGAAATATATAAGACTAGATTTGTAGCAAAGGAATTCACTCAAAATAAGGGCATCAATTAGTATGAAACATTTTCTTCTACTTCTGCAAAGGATTCATTTATAATCATTATGGCATTAACAACTTAGTTTGACTCAGAGCTACATCAAATAGATGTCAAGACTACGCTCTTCAATGGAGATTTAAAGGAAGAGATATATATGGAATGCCTTGAATGATTTTTAGTGCAAGAAAATAAAAAGCTGGTATGTAAATTGAAGAAATTCATATATGATCTTAAACAAGCTTTCATGCAATTATACTTAAAGTTTAATCATATCATTATTTTCTTCAGATTTAAGAAAAACATTGCTGATCAATATATATATATATATCCGAAGGTGAATGAAAGTAAATTTATATTTTTGATTTGAGTCTCTTGCATGATACTAAAAATTTTCTTTCTGAATATTTTGATATGAATACTTCTTATGTTCTTGGTATAGAAATCTATCATGATGGGAGTAAAATATTATTTGGCTTATCTCAAAAGACTTATATTACTAGGATTCTAAAAAGGTTTAGAATATCAAGCTGCTCATCAAATGAAGTGTCAATTATTAAGAGTGATAAATTCAATAAATTTTAGTATTCTAGAAATGAGATTAAGAGAAATCAGATAAAGTATATATCTTATACATCTGCAGTGGATAGTTTGATCTATCTCAAGTATGTACTCGTGTTGATATTAGTTTTACTTTGAAAATGCTTGGTAGATATCGAAATGATCTAGGTATGGATCACTAAAAAGTTGCCAAAAAAATAATATAATATCTTCAAAAAATAAAAGACTACATGCTCACTTATAAGATGATTGATCAATTAAAAATAATTGATTACTTAGATGCAGACTATACTGGTTGCCTTGATAGTAGGAAGTCCATAATATGTTACCTTTTTCTATTGGCTAGTAAAGCAATTTCATAGAGAAGCACAAGATAATGCATTATTGTTTGCTATAATATGAAAACTGAATACATAAGCTGCTACGAAGCTTCCTCATATGCTCTATAGCTGAAAAAAATTATTACAAGGCTCAGGATTATGGATTTTATTTTCAAGCTATTGAGAATTTATTATGACAATTTTGTTATAATTTTTTTTTAATAATATAAGGTTACTAATGCAAATAAGTGCATTAATGTAAAGTATCTTACTATGAGTGAGAGAATTAGTAGTCATCAGGTATCTATTAATTTTATTGATATTACTTGTATGATAACTGATCCCTTGACTAAAGGTTTAGTGCCCAAATTCTTCAAAGAGCATGTAAAAGTTATAGACATTTGTCATTGAGATATTTAATATATAATAGACACTTATTTGAGATCTCTTAATAATTTAATAACTACTATTACTTTTATTTAATTATTATTTGTATATATTATAGTTGACTTTTATCAAAATTAAAGTAAATAAAAGTGTCATTCATATAACATAACAATGAGACTATTATTATTGGTATTATGATTTTTGATAGCTTATATACTTCAGTATATAAGATTGGATTAAGTGAAAATTATTGATGTCATGATATATAGAAGTGAGTATATCAATTGAGATGTATAACTATCATGATCTATATTAATGATTTTTACTTGATCATAATATAAAAGAATTTTCAAGGAATATATAATTGGACAAAATTTTTTTTAATGGATGTGCATTCGTGAGATCAATTTTAAAATTCTAATTCAAAATTATTATTTTAAAAAATTTAAAAAAATATTTTTATTTATTTTAAAATATTTTGGCAAAATTAAAAAGTTAATTTTAAAATATAATATAAACTAAGTGAAAAAATATTGGATTTAGCTCCTAATGTGGCCTAATTATAACTTAGTTAGATTTAACTCATTAGATCAAGTCCTGAATCAATTATAGTAAACTCAATTAATTAAAAAGATTTATTTCTAATCAAACTAAAATATATAACTGTAATTCGAATATGTCTCATATGTCTCGTAATAGAAGAGATAATTATATATATAAATAGACGTAGCCTGATTCCTTTATTCAACTCTTTAAAGATGTAAATAATTTTCCATCAATCATCCATGTTTATAGGAGAAGAATGAGGAGAGAGAAGATCAAATGCCCCAAGAAAGAAGGCTAGAAATTCTACGAGCTAAAGGATCATCGTGCTGGATATAAGATGATGCAAGATATTCTTTATTTTGATCTTGATTTTATATGAGCATAGGAGCGTGATTTTGACATAAAAAATTAAAAATTTATAACACTCATAACATGTAGCTCATAATGCTTATAGTTTGAGGGACTAATCAGGTAACACAGTGAAGATCCTTGCTCAACTTAAGGTGGCTGGTTCTCTCGCAGCCTCCAACTTTCATCCAAAAGAAGAAGAAGAAGAAGAAGATCCTTGCTCAAGTCGGTGTTATTGTGAACTGCTCCAAAACAATTGCTGCTCGTCAATTTTAAGTTAATATAAGCTAATTAAGAACAAGCCAGAATGAGATAGAAGATAAAAGCAAATAGAGAACTACCGAACACAGAGGTGAAACAACCACCATCATTGCTGAGTATCCTTACCCCTCCTATCAGTAAACATGTTTGAAAGGGGGTGACAGGACAACCTCCAGCCATTCATTCTTGCTGAGATTGCAAGTGAGCTCCATCCCATCATTGTTCGTTCAGCAACAAGCCAACGCAAAATAAATCCATGAAGTTCCTGACAGCAGTCTGAAAAGGACGACGATGGTTCATATGAACAGTGGAATAATCCCCCAAACCGACAATTGGCTGAACCAGAACACAAGATGAAGCCACCCACAGGGTGTAGTCCATCATAAGAGTAAAATAAAGAAGATTTGTTGTGTGTACTCAAAGCCAATTTTTGGAGCTATAAGTTTATGGAAAGAGGAAAGAGGATGCAACAAGCTCTCATAGAAATGAGTTATGCAAGCAAAGACAGTTTTTGAGAGACATATTTTCGACATATTATTTATCACAGCATGCTGCACTTGTTTGATTCGATATCGAAGCAGAGATACGGCACTTCTAACTCCGGCGAACACTATTTCAAGAAAGGGTGAACCAGAACTTAGGGGGAAAATGGAAGAAGATATAACGATAGAGAAGAATGATATTATCATTTGGTTACGAACATGCCAGTACCTGAACAAGAAGAAGCAATGACCGAGAGAATGGCAATACAATTTATCAAGCAATTTTCTTTCATTTTTACCTACCCGGACTGGAGGCACGGTGCTCCCATTCTCAAATAAGTTCACTACTGTAGATGCCTAGATCGAATTCATTTGATCATGAAAACGTGGCAAGTGCTCCTTCGCAATACAACGGGTCATCAAACGCACACTCTGTTTGGCTGCAGGTGGCCTGAGAAGGAAGCATAGAGGCACAAGCTCGCCATCGCTCGGTGGGACAACATGAACGGGGCCTCCCCATCCATTGTCGAGTTCAAAGAAGCCCACTCTAGTCCAATCCGTCACCCACAAAGACCCGCATCTTAATGGCTCTTTAAATGGGTCTGCCGCGGGGTCTCCCATCAACCATTTCGAGAACCTGGACATCAGCTCTTCTTTAGCATCTTGGATTAAACTCACGATCTCAACAAGGGATGCATTCACGATCTTCCCCCTGGTTGCTGTTACCGTCGCACGGTACATACAATTGCCATAATAACCACCTTCAGGGGGTAGTATTTGTTGCATCGGGTGTCGAACACTTGTTGTAAAGATCAAGCAGACATCGACATGGGGATCCACGTTGATTGCTCGAATTAGAGACTGCCAGACCATGGCCGTCAGGACCTCGAACTTGGTGCAGATCCGACCCGTCTCTTTCGTGAATTTGCTCTTCATTTGGTTGACACGGTCTGGAGAGAGATCTACTACGAAAAGCTCCAAAGGCGTCGTGATTAGTAGTTTAGGTTCGTTGTACGGCCTGAGCCTGGGTGGGTTAGGGAAAGCTTCTCTACACCAGATCGGCTCAACGGTGGGCCGCGCGAGACCTTTGGCTATCTCGGCTACGGCTTTCAGGAATTGACCAACTCCGGTGCCGTCAAAGAATGCATGATTGAATCTGATGCCCAGTGCAAATCCACCACAAGTGAATCCGGTAACCTGAATTCATGTAAAACCTGAGTTAGCGTTGGAATTAACAAATGCTTCATCACTTTTTTCCATTTAAATTGGCTCCCATCGTTTCGATCCAACAAAATAGTAATCACCTGCAAAAATAAATAATAATAATAATAATAATAATAATAACAAAAAAATGATTGAATCTAAAACTTATCCTTCATTTATCCACCGTACCAGCCAGCTGGAATAACTAGTAGCTGTCGAGAGCACGACAGTTTTGCAACTTGGCGAAGCTAATAATGTGACATTGATCATGCCAAGGGGGCTTACCTGCATCAGAAAAATCACATCCCTCTCTTTTGTTTCAGGGGAAGGGCATGGGAGGAGCACTTGTTTGGGAATCATAAGAGGGCGTTCGAGGTGGTTGACATCTGCAAGGTTGCAGTTGGCGGATGCCTCGACAAACCATACGCCGTCTCCGGTGCAGGCAACCTCCGGCTCGTCTTGGTCGGAATCCACGATCTGGCCTGCGACGGGGTAGCAGGGGACAAGGGCCCTGGACAACGCTTCCCTTATTACCTTTGCCGGCTCTTCTCCGTGCCCAAACACATGGATCGAGTCATAGAGGTACCTGCACCCTCGGGGATATCGATCCATGGAAGAAAGGGTGAGGTTGCCGGTCGGTGTTGGCTTGAAGGGGAGAACCAGGGCCTGGGCCAGCTTGGTCACGGAGAACCTCATCCTGGAGATCAGGGACTCTGCTTCGTTTAACCTTTCGAGATCGCTCTCTCTTTCTCTCTCTGTGAATTTTTTTTTGGTAGGAACACCTCTCTCTCTCCGTGAATGATGCAAGGTCTCCGACACAGGACACCACTTACGAGAGAGAGTCCACCATAAGGGCCATTTCTGGTCACCGCTGAGGGCTGTTTGATGTGAAAATTAATTTATTTTAAAATTATTTTTTTAAATAATTTTTTTTAAAAAATATTATGGTAAAAAAATAGTTTGCAGATCATAAAATTATTATCAGTATTTGAAAAACAATTTATATTTAACAAAAAAAATATTTTTGACTATCATATATAGATTTACTTTATAATTAATATTATTTAAATAGATAAATAATTTTAAATATTTATTATGATTAATTTTAATTTAATTTTTTTATTTTTTATTTAATTAAAATAAAATAATAAAATAATAAAAAATATATTAAAATTTTATAATATAAATATAATTGAACCAAAGATAATACATATTGAACATTTTAAATAATTTTTATATGATAATATATATATATATATATATATCAAAATATATTATTTACTAAATAATGAGAGGGTTAGGTAAAACTAAAAAGAAATAGTTATGATGAATAATAATTTTGAGTAAAGATATTTTTATTTTAAAAAAATTAATTTTTTACTTCTATTTTTGCTTCTAAGAAAAAGCTCTAATTTTCTGCTTCTGCTATTACTCAAAAGTAGACTATTTTTTAAAATAAGTTTGACCAAACATTCTATTTTTTTAAAATAAATATATATTTTTTTAAAATATTTTTTTTCTCTAAAAGCTTGGCCAAATATGTCTTAAATAATAAGAAAAATGGCTTTGCTGTAAACAAAAAAAAAAAAAAAAAAAAAAAAAAAAAAACTAGTCTTGAGCCCGCATGCTGCACGTGGGTTTTAGAACTAATTATTTTTAAAAATTATTTATAAATAATAATATAGTGTTTATATAAATTTTTAATGTTAATTTATATTCTTAATTATATATATAAATTTTAATTACAAGAGTACAATAATATTATATTTTAATAATATAATTTAATTTATATAGAATTTAATATAGTTTTTAAATAATTTAAGATTTGACTTTAATGTAGGTGAAAGTCTGAGGAAATATATATTTTTATCTTAATTTTTTCTATGTAGAAGGTAAATATTTTTTTTAGTTAATTTTTCTTTCTATATGAATGTGGGATCCCTAACTTTTCAAATATCAAAGCGAGTTTCCGAATAAGGCCAGCTCGAGAGTAAGGATTGGATCATAAACGAGTGAAATATAAATCGTATTAGAAAATTTCAAACCCTTACCCTGCTTGTTTACTACTTAAAATTTAATTCTATTTAATAAATAGATAATCTCATCAAATCTGATTTATTTGATCTGTTTAATAAATGTGTTAAATAGAATGGGGCATTTGAAGTTGGTTAATGAAAGGGTTATAATTTTTATGATGAAACAAAAATTTCTTGCAATGATAAAAGGAGCTATACGAAATTGGTCGATGAAAAGGAAATTTTCTATGATGTCTATCGATGATATAAAGAACAAGAAACTCTATCAATGGCCAACCAGGATGTTTATGTCAAGGATGGGAGGGAAAAAGAGAGAGAGAAAAAAAAATAAAAAAGTCAGGAAGGCCACTAGAGGGCTACCAAGATCTCTAAAGCTTTATCCTTTTTCAAAGAGAAGAGAGAAGAAAATATGATGTGGGACCAGGCTAACTAATCTAGATCTAGCTAACCACCTATATAGTTAGTGAATAAAATTAATTAAAATAATTAAAATATAAAATTAGTAGAAAATTAAAGCAAGTAAGAAAAATAACTAAAAAAATCAATCATGATTAAAATCCGATCTAGAAAGCAACTCAGTCGACACGCACAGATAAGAAGTTCGAAACAGGATCGTGAAGGAAAAAATCTATTTTTCAAATCAGGTTCGTTCAGATCTAATTAGATCATGGGGGATATTTTAAAATTTTTTTCTCCAAGATCCTAATCAGATCTGAGACTCAGATATGATCTTATTGATCTGATAATAAAAATAAAATAAAATTTTAATTATATCTTTATTTTGGATAATTTAATTATCCTATGATGATCTCGATATTTGTTTGAGATTCTGGATGTAGCCATACAAGTGTCTGACCTCTACCAGTATCCACTCGAATAGGATCTGAAGATCTTCTCATTTTTAATCAATCCTCCAAAAATTAGATTTAAATCTGATCTTGAAGGTCTTCAAAATTCTTTTTGAAGAACTATCGTTGTCTCTTGCAGCAGTGCTGCCTTCTTTCTTTCCTAGCATTTTTCACTTGCTTGGATCGTACCTTATTTATGCCCAAAACCTCTTAGATGTAGAGAGGAGAGAGAAAACTAGAGGATGGCATGAAGGAGGGAGAGAGTCTTTGTGGCATGGGCTAAAGGTAGAAGCATTAAAAACTAGACGCAGACAGGATTTATATAGATCCTGCTGCGCCATGTAGTGCCACATCATCCCGGCCAATCACGATCCTTTTTACAATCAGATCTAAATCTGATTGGTGGGATGACATCATCTGATCTAATCAAATGAGAGACCCTCAAAATTCTTCTAAGATGGTGCCAAGATTGGGTCAAACAAGAGTTCTTGGCGCCACAAAGTTTAATCCTCTAAAGCAATCCTGGAGTCCCATCTGTATGAGACTCCTTTATCCTCATGGAGCGCATGCCTCCCTAAGCATGTGCCCTCTTTCTGTCTACATTTTAGCAGAAAATAAGGCTCCAGATACTCTCCTATAGGTGCATGACACATAGGTGATGTCCAAGTATCCAGGATCAACATTTGACCAATGTCCAAAAATAAAAATTATCATATGACCGAAAATGGCAAGTGTTATCTTAAATTTATCTCATAAATTAAGATAACCATTTTTTGATCTAGACAAGCTCCAGTCAGATTAAGTAAAGATTTCTAAGTGAGTCCAAATATATTTGACTCAGTCGAGACAAGCTATAATGATTATTAAAGAAGAACATTAGGCTCAATCGTATGCTAGCACGATTTTCTTGAACCTAATTAAATTTTATTGATCAAATCAATTGAACTGGATTAGTCCAATTGATGACATCCAGATCCAAACCCTTATTTGTGTGATCTAGGTTCAGTTTCATATGATAATGGGATATGTCGCGATCTCTATCATCGACACCATCAAAATATCTTTCGATGGATCAGAACTTTTCTGATTTAGACAACTAGTATGATCGATCATCCAAATCATTCTAATTACTTCCAAAATCCATCAATGACACCTAGCAGCATATGATGGTAATCCATCAGAACTGAAAGTGAACCTCTCGGTGTAGTTACCTGTGCAATTAGGTTCCTCTATCTTGAGCTCCGATCGGATTAGGGTTAAGGTGATCTCATCAAATCCTAATATCCGTCATATGAATTAATCATTCAATTCAAGTCTAATGTGAAAATTCTAATAAAAACTTTTTCTATTATTTCACTCTGCCATGGACATGGGCTTATGGACTTGATTCTCATGATCATCATAGGGCTGCTCCTCATCTATCAAGGTAGATAGATTCCTTATTGGTGCAATCCAATTCCTACAATAAATATGCTATAGCCAACATACACCTCAGAATTCCGAATGACTAGGAGATCGAGTTATAGTGTAGTCAAATTATAACACCCTCAAGTTGAACTGTCGATACACCTTAGGTTAAAGAATCAGACACACCACTGCAGCTTCGAGTCAGTCATCAATGAGAAGGTAAACTTTCTCATGATTGCTCGAGGTAGTCACACTCAGTGCCCTCATTCTCTAACGAGTACCTAGACTCTCGCTCCGATGTCTCTACACCGTAGACTTAAGACTCATCTATCCTAAAGAAGCGATCGTACACCAACCTTCCAGATCAATCACCATCCTCATGATGATCCTATGATCGGGAGCATTTTATGAGTTAATAATGAAAATTCATATCTTAAATTTTCAACTTGTGAAAATATGAACTATCATTATCATTAATTCAAGGGATGTATTACAGACACTTTCAAATACACACTATGATAAAAAATAATTTATTTTATTATTTATAGTTAAAATTATAATTTTATTCTTAGAAGTATATTATAAGTATCAGCCAATCTGACTTTTAGGACATACATATCTAACAAACTCCTACTTGACCTAAAGCTAATTGGCTACAAATCTATGTCCCATCTTGTTAATGTGGGCTTTGATCTTCTACTGATCCAACGATTTTGTAAGTGAATCTAACGCATTATCTGCGGAGTCGACTCTCTTGACCTCGATGTAACTTTTCTCAAGATAATCGTGGATGAGGTGGTATCGCCGCTCAATGTGCTTAAATTTTTGGTGAGATCTCAACTCCTTAGCAAGGGCTATGGCATCATTATTATCGCAGTACAGAGGAATAGCATCTGATGGCATCACTCCGATCTCTGTGGTGAACTTTTTATACCAGAATGCCTCCTTCATAGCTTCTGATGCAGCGATGTACTCTGCTTCCATGGTGGAGTCTGCTATCATTGTCTGCTTAGAACTCTTCCAACTGACAGCACCACCATTACATACAAATAGATTCTCAGATATTGACTTTCGATCATCTATATCGGACATAAAATCCGAGTCTGTATATCCCTAGATTGGAGTTTTCCATTACCAAAAACCAACAACATATTCTTAGCTCTTCTCAAGTACTTAAGGATGCATTTCACAGAAGTCCAGTGTTCTTCATCTGGATTCGACTAATATCTGCTCGTGACACTCATAGCATGGGCTATATCAGGTCGTGTACATAACATGGCATACATAAGGCTTCCTATTGTTGAAGTATAAGGGATCTTGCTCATACGTTCAATCTCCTTAGGTATATTGGAACACATTTTCTTAAAGAGATGAATGCCATATCTGAAGGGTACCAATCCTCTCTTGAAGTTTTTCATGCTAAACTTCTTTAACACTTCCTCTATGTACATCTTCTATGAAAGACCTAGCATCCTATTCGATTTATCTCTATAAACCTTAATTCTTAGAATGAAGGATGCTTCTCCTAGGTCTTTCATGAAGAATTCTTTAGATAACCATATTTTAACTGTGGTCAACATGAGAATATCATTTCTAATAAGAAGGATATCATCCACGTACAGTACAAGAAAGACAATAGCGCTCTCACTGATCTTTTTGAAAATACATGGTTCCTCCTCATTCTTGATGAAATTAAATAATTTGATCACATCATTAAAACGAGTATTCCAGCTTTGAGATGCTTGCTTAAGTCCATATATGGACCTTTGCAGCTTACATACTTTGTGATCAGTATTACTAGATGTAAAATCTAGCAGCTGTTCTATATAGATATCTTCCTCAAGGTATTCATTTAAGAACGTCGTTTTCACGTCAATTTGCCATATTTCATAATCAAAATAGGCTACAACAGCAAGCAATGTACGGATGAATTTTAGCATGACTATTAACAAAAAGGTATCCTGATAGTCAATGCCTTCGCACTGACTATATCTTTTTGTCACTAATCTAGCTTTGAATGTCTCCACATTTTCATCTACACCAATCTTTCTCTTGTAGATCCATTTACATCCAATAGGTACTATATCTTCAGGTGGATCTACCATGGTCCAGACTTGGTTTAAGTGTATTGAGTCAATTTCTGACTTCATTGCCTCTAACCATTTCTCAGAGTCGATATCTGATATCATCTCGTCATAGATTTTAGGATCATCATCATGAACCCCATTATCTATGAGGAATATTTTCTCTACTTTCTCTGAAATAGTACCTAAGTACCTCTCAAGGGGATGGGAAATCCTTTCCAATTTACGAGATGGAGGAGATAGTGATTGTATTGGCTCAACCTGATTTAGTTCTATAGGGCCCTTAGCTTATTGCTCTTAGGAGACTTTCTCTTCGAGCTTGATCTGCTCTCTAATGCCACCATCTTGAATAAACTATTTTTTAAGAAAGATGGCATGCCGACTCACAATCACATTATGGTCTTCTAGAATGTAGAAATAATATCCTAATGACTCTTAGAATATCTTATGAATCGAGCTCTAAAGGATCTATAGTCTAACTTATCCGCTTGTTGTCTTTTGACATGAGCCGGACAATCCTAAATTTTGAGATGACTCAGACTTAGTTTCTTACCATGCCATATCTCATACGGTATGATAAAACGATTTTAGAGAAAATCCTATTTAGTAAATATATAACAGTTAATAGACTATATCTCCAAAGAAAATCAAAAAGATCTGTAAAGCTCATCATGGATCGTATCATATCTAGTAGGGTCCGATTCTTCCGTTCTGAAACTTCATTGAGTTGAGATATTCTAGGTGGAATTTATTGAGAGACTATGCCATATTGCTTGAGATAGTCCAGAAATTTTCGACTAAGGTATTCACCTCCTCAATCTGATCGAAGAACCTTAATGAATTTTTCAGTTTGCTTTTTCACTTCATATCTGAATTCTTTAAACTTTTCGAAGTCTTCATATTTGTATCTCATAAGATATACATACCCATACCGAGATAAATCATCAGTAAAAGTTATGAAGTAGATAAAGTTGCCTCTAGCCGGCACATCAAATGGGCCGCACACATTAGTATGTATTAGGATAAGTAGATCCGTGGCCCTTTTCTCATATCCTATAAAAGGGAGCTTAGTCATTTTGCCATGAAGATATGATTCATAATTTGGATATAACTCGGAAGTCAACGAACTTAATAGTCTAATTTTTTCTAATTTGTTAATCCTATCTTCTACTATATGACCTAATCTTAGGTGCCATAGATACCTATCATTTAGACTATTCTTGGATCATTTTGATCCTATGGCATTCATATTTTGCTCGATATTAAAGACAGATACATCAATATATAACTGGTAGAGATCGTTAATAAAAAAATTACTTATAATTTTATTTTTTTTATAAAAAATATTATAATGGTCCTTAAGAAAACTAATTACATACCCTTCTAGTGTTAAACATGAAACAGAAATCAAATTCCTGTTTGCAGCAGGCACATAATAATAATCCTTGAGTACTAAATCTAAGTCAAACGATAGTCGAAGAGGGTAGGTTCCCACGATCACAGCAGCAATCTTTGCTCCATTTTTGATGCATAGGATCATCTCACCATTCCTCAACCTCCTACTATCCTTAAGACCCTGCATGGAAGTGCACAGATGAGCACTAAAATCAGAGTCAAGCACCCAACTAGATGCAGAAGAAATCATAAGGTTAAATTCAATAACGAGCATACCTCCAAAAGGACCTGTCTTCTTCTTATTCTTCAGGATGGTCAGGTATGTAGGGCAGTTCCGCTTTTAGTGACCGTCAGTATTATAATGAAAATATTTTTCTTTATCAGCGGCCTTCTTCTTCAACTCTATTTTCTTTTTCTTTCCACATTCTACTTTCTGTTTTTTCACAGACTTTTTCTTCTTTCCAAAAGACTCTCTCAGAAGAAGTCCATTCTATAACAAATATTGAGCCTTTAGAATCTTTCATAGAAAGCTCAGCAATAACCAACATATTCATAAGCTCGGCCAAAGTATTTTGAAGTTTATGCATATGGTAGTTCATGATGAACTGCCCATATGCATCAGTCAAGAATTGTAAAATTATATCATTCTGTAGATCCTGATCCAACTTCACTCCGAGCTTCTCAAGCTCTTCCAAATTCTTGATCATTATTAGATAATGATCTCGGACTGACTGTCCATCATGCATTTTAGCCTTAAACATTCATTTAGTGATCTGATATTTGGCTACGCGACTCTGTTCACCAAATAACTCTTACAAGTGAGTCAATATTTGACGAACAGTCTTGATATCTTCATATTGGCACTGAAGCTCATCAGACATCAAGATAATATATAGTATCTGATCTTGTTATCTTCATCCATCCATTTATCAAAAGATGCTCTCTGTTCAGCGGACGGACGAACTAGTAAGGTGGAAGATTCTGGTCCAATACATTAGTCAACTTCTCAGAATCTAAAATAATTTAGAAGTTTTAGAACCAATTCTTGTAATTGGGTCTGATCAGTCTATGGGTGTCCAGGATACGGGCTAGTGGGTTGGGCATAGATATTTTTCTTTTTTCTGTAGAGAGTCAAAGTTTCTAATTAGATTTTATAATTAAGACTTAATCAATTTATTTAGAAGTTTGATTTTTAAATAAATTAGCTTTCACTATTTTTTCGAATCTCTACACTTTCTCTGTAGAGATGCGAAAATCTTCATGATTACTGATTTTTAGTGGGTAGTGCAGTCCCACCAACTAACTCATCACCTCATCTAACAGTTATTGATAATGGATTAGCCAATGAGTGAATAACTCTTATCCAATAATTCTCTAATCATGGTGCACCCAGACTTAGTCTCTAATTCATGAATCTCACCGTGCTCAGAATATTGATCCACTCCTTAGTTAAGTTAGATCCATCATTTGCATAGATTGGATTTTTAATTGGGTCTCTTACCGTATCCAAAATATTGAGCTCAATCCATCATCTAGTCCGTAGCATCCAATGCCTAATAGACATGGTTGTATATTTTCGGTGAAACAGAATCACTATGATCAATTGAGAACAATCAAATTCGGAAAGAGTCCACACATCTATAATGGTGGAAGATCTTAGACTTAATTTTTTCTTAGGAAAATTTGATTTAGGTCTCTTTAAACTTGACTTGACATAGCCATAACCATTATGACTAATCTAGCGGCATGGGTTAGCTCGAATTGTTAGCCATCTTAGATTAGGACTGAGCCGACAAATATAGCCAGGTAAATAAGATCAGTGGAAGGGATATGCCATTAACTTGATAAGAATACATTCGAGTTGAGTAGCTCTCAATTAAAATCAGTCGATCATATCTGTCAAACTTATCTTAGACACTAAATTATTGAGCCAAAACCAATCAGATTAGCCTACAATCCAAACTCTAACCACTGAGCCTAATTAGATCTTAACTTGATCGATCAGTCATATGACTCGATCTTGATCCAGACTTAATCATATTAGGTTGGTCAAGTTAAGCACACTTGATCCCACCTAATCAACTCTTGATTTGATTTAATCAACCGCTAGACCTAATTGAGCTGCCCAAGCCCGAACCCAATTTTATGAATATATCTTAGATCTAAAAATTTTTAATTTTAAACCTAATATATTTCATAATCTTAATTCTTAATTAAGTTTAGGATTCATAAACAAAATATGTATATAAAATTTTAAGATTTCAGGATTTAGGATTTTGTAGAAAATAAGTTTTTGATTTCTGATTAAGGTCAAACACGCAGCACTCCTACACACCATAAGAACATCCCATCGAATGGAAGGAGAGGGACTTTAAACCCTGTTGGGGATAAATCCCGCTCCTGCCGAAGCCCGGCCCGACGCTCAGCCCGATGTGACCAGTAGCCGCTGAAGAGCTTCAGCACCAAGGTCCGGGCCGAACTGCCTAGAGGCCGAACTCCCCTGCGCCAAGGTCCGGGCCAAACTGCCTAGAGGACGAACTCCCACCGCCAGCCGAACTCCTTCGGGCCCCACGGCCGAACTCCTTCGGACCGACCCCAGGCGAGCCCATGCAGCCGAACTCCTTCGGACTTCCCACGGCCGAACTCCTTCGGACCGACCCCAGGCGAGCCCATGAAGCCGAACTCCTTCGAACTTCCCACGGCCGAACTCCTTCGGACCGACCCCAGGCGAGCCCATGAAGCCGAACTCCTTCGGACTTCCACGGCCGAACTCCTTCGGACCGACCCCACGGCCGAACCCCTTCGGACCGACCCTAGGCGACCGAACTCCTCAGCGAGCCCTGGCCGAACCAACTAGCAACCGAAGTCCTTCAACTGGCCAGCCGAGCTTCTTCGAGCCTCTCAGCGGTCGAACTCCTCGGCAACCGTCCTGCGGCCGAACTCTACAGATGGCCGACCCTTCAGCCAGACGAACTCCCCCGGCTTCCCCCTCGGCCGAACTCTGTTACAAGACCGGACTCCATGCGGCCGACGACTCGCCAGTATGGCTCCCACGATCTACCGGACGACGCCTTCCTCTCCGTACCAAACTCCATGCGGCCGACGACTCGCCAGTATGTATGGCTCCCACGATCTACCGGACGACGCCTTCTTCTCCGTACCGGACTCCATGCGGCCACGACTCGCCAGTATGGCTCCCACGATCTACCGGACGACGCCTTCTTCTCCGTACCGGACTCCATGCGGCCCACGACTCGCCGGTATGGCTCCCACGATCTACCGAACGATGCCTTCCTCTCCGTACCAAACTCCATGCTGCCCGACGACTCTCTGCCAGACGGCACAGCCGTCACCATCAACTAAGCTCCGCTATAAAAGGACCCCTCCCGACATACTAAGGCTAAGCTCTCTGAACTCTCGACTCTCTAAGCTCTCCTCCACATCTCTAAGCTCCGGAACTCATTCCGAGCACTCCATTACTGTTGGCCGGAAACTAACTTGACCGTCGGAGGGTCCTGCCGGAGCCACCACCCCACCGGTTCCGGACGGGACTTCGTTTTGCAGGTCCCCGGCGGCGCCCAGCGGCCTCGATTGCGGCGACCTCCGGCGGCGACGGATTTCTGCACCAACAGATTGGCGCTGGAAGAAGGGACTTGAACCTTCGAGGTTCCCTTGTTCTTAAAGGAGTGCTCGGCGACGATTTTCCGCCCCTGCTCCGGATCTCTCTTCTCCCTCTTCAGAATTCCTTCTTCTGGAAAGAGGAAATGCCCCCTAGAAGGGCCTCGACGCGGCGGTCGGCGGCCTCCGCGGCCCGATCCCGTCCGGGTCCGTCCTGCTCCCTGCTCCGGCCCCGGCGACTCAGCCCCGTCAATAACCGCAGGTAGATGCGGAGCAGTTCAACCAGCTCATCCAGCACGGTTCCGCGGTCTCACGGAGGCGGTGCAGGCGGTGCATGCACCAGCAAGGTCCCCAGTGCCAACCCGACCGGCGCGGGACTCTCCCGGAGTCCGGATGATCCAATCCAAGAGCGACCGATGCCTGGGCAGCCCGACCTCCGATACCCGGATTGGAGAGGCGGAGGAGGGAGAGCCCTTGCTCGGATCATGGATCGACCAAGGGTGAAGCCTCGCGCCCATCTCACCAGAAAGCCTTGGAGATCAGAGATCGTGAAGATCTGCCTGGACCAAAGGCTCTCGGAAATGAACCGGCGAATTGAAGAACTTCGTCATACCCCCTCCGTGGTGATGACGTTTGTGCACTGACCCTCCCTTTCTCGCAGAAAATCATGCAGGAACCTGGTTCCACCGAACTTCGAAGCTCCCGCAATTGGAAAGCTACGATGGGAACTTCTGATCCGGTCGACCACTTGGAGGCCTTCCGGACCATGATGCTGCTCCACGGCGCTTCAGATGCCGTGCTTGTGCCGAGGCTTTCCCCTCTACCTTAAAGGGAGCAGCGAGGAACTGGTACTCGGCGCTTGAAGCCGGGCAACCATCTTCTCGTTTGACCAGATGAGTCAACAGTTCGCGGCCCACTTCATCAGCAGCCGACGGCCGCGCCGAGGTTCAGGATTCCCTTGATGGCCATCAAGCAGAAGCAAGGGGGAACCCATCCGGGCTTACGTCACTCGGTTCAATGCCGCGGCATTGGAAGTCCGGAACCTGGACCAATCAGTCGCTATGGCCGCACCTCAAGGGCGGCCTTCAGAAAAATAGCTTGCTGTTCTCCCTGGAGAAAAGGTATCCCAGGGACTTCGCCGATCTGCTGGCTCGAGGCCGAGAGATATGCCCGTGCGGAAGAAGCCTTCAAATTGAAAGATGAAGGAAGCTCGTCAGGAAGGACCGGCTGGCGGACGAATGGAAGAGCTGGGTGAAGCTCGGCTGCACTCGCAGGACCCCTACGAAAGCAGGCGGGCCCGAACTCCTCGAACTCGCCCTGATACAGGAGACGCGAAGGAGTCCCTCCTCCCGGAAAGGTTCCGCCGCTATGCCCCCCTCAACGCTCCTCGAACCCAGATTCTCACCGAAGTTAAAACACCAGCTACCAAGACCGGAAGGATTACGATCTCCCCCAAACAAGCGCGATCGAAAGCAAGTACTGCCTCTACCATCACGACCACGGCCACGACACGGAGGAGATGCATCCAGCTCCGAGACGAAATTGAGGAGCTCGTCAGAAACGGGTCGGCTGAGTAAATTCCTCCGGTACCGGCCTGAAGCAGAAAAAGATCGGCTAAGGGCGCTGCCGTAGCCAGACTGCAAGAAGGTCGGCCACCTTACGGCGTCATTCACATGGCCCCTGGAAAGATCTCGGTGCATCGGCGATTCGCCATCTCCCAGCAACAAGAGCTTGCACCAAATTGAGGAGTTCAGCATGAGAAGGTCGTCCACCCCGAAACTTATTGCCGAAGAAATGCGGAGGAGTCAGCCTCAGGGAGGAGCCCAATCGCCCCTAAGAGAGGAACGGAGAGCAGAAGTTCCCCCGCTGAAGCGGAATGAAGTTCGGCGCGAGGAAGGCCGAACCCACCTATGAGCCCGTCAGCGAGGAAGCTCCGACAAAGAAGTATGAAGTCCTCCCGCGGAAGCTTCCGCGGGAAAGTGGGACGAAGTTCGGCGCAAGTAAGGCCGAACTCACGCTCCAGTATGTACCCCAAAGGAACCGCCTACAAAGTGTACACTGGAGGCGGAATGAAGTTCGGGCGAGAAAAGCCGGGCTCACCCCAAAAGCTCGGCATCAAGATAAAATGGAGCTCGGTGGAAAGCCGAACTCCTCAACTCAACCTCCAAAATAAAGTTCGGCGCCGGCAAGGACGGAACGAAGCCCCCCTCCCAGAAGGTTCCGCAACTACGACCCTCCAACTCGAATTCTCGGCAAAGTTAAGAGCCAACCGCCAAGACCTGAAGGACTACGGCCTCTCCAAACATGCGCGATCAAGGAGAAGATCGGCTATAGGCATTGCCGGAACTGGAAAGGACAAGAAGGTTGGCCGTCCCGTGGCGTCATCAACGCCACCCCGGGGAGGAGCTAGGAGCTAGCTACATCGGTGATTGTCATCCCCAGCGACAAAGTCAAGAGAAGCATGGTCCAAATTATGAAGGCCGGCATGAGATAGAGGAGGTCGTCTGGACTAGACTTGCTGCTCGAGGGAGCTCCGAGGAACAACGCCCCGTCGACCCCTCAAACAAGAGCGCGCTGTCCACGATTTCCCTTCGGTAAAATTCTCCCCTCTGCATAATATTATTTCTGGATGCGAAAACTATGCGATGACAGGAGAGCAGCAGTCAATAATCACCGCGTTAGGAACAGGAGGAGAACCTCGTCCTAACACGAGCACCAACCTCGGCTAGAGATAAGATCTCTCCCGAGCGACCGTGAACAACCTCGGTTAGGAATAGGAGGAGAACCTCGTCCTAACGCGAGCGCGCACCTCGGCTGCAGGAGATAAGATCTCCCCCGAGAGAAGCTCGGCCGTAGGAGATAAGATCTCCCCCGAGCGCGCACATCAACCTCGTCTAGAGATAAGATCTCTCCCGAGCGACCGGAACAACCTCGGTTAGGAACAGGAGGAGAACCTCGTCCTAACACGAGCACCAACCTCGGCTAGAGATAAGATCTCTCCCGAGCGACCGTCGACAACCTCGGCTAGAGATAAGATCTCTCCCGAGCGACCGTCGACAACCTCGACTAGAGATAAGATCTCTTCCGAGCGACCGGAACAGCCTCGGTTAGGAACAGGAGGAGAACCTCATCCTAACACAAGCATCAACCTCGGCCGCAGGAGATAAGATCTCCCCCGAGGGAAGCTCGGCCGCAGGAGATAAGATCTCCCCCGAGCGCGCACTTCACTTCGGCTGCAGGAGATAAGATCTCCCCCGAGGGAAGCTCGGCCGTAGGAGATAAGATCTCCCCCGAGCGCGCACTTCAACCTCGGCTAGAGATAAGATCTCTCCTGAGCAGCCTCGGTTAGGAACAGGAGGAGAACCTCGTCCTAACACAAGCATCAACCTCGGCCGCAGGAGATAAGATCTCCCCCGAGGGAAGCTCGGCCGGCAGGAGATAAGATCTCCCCCGAGCGCGCACTTCACTTCGGCTGCAGGAGATAAGATCTCCCCCGAGGGAAGCTCGGCCGTAGGAGATAAGATCTCCCCCGAGCGCGCACTTCAACCTCGGCTAGAGATAAGATCTCTCCCGAGCAGCCTCGGTTAGGAACAGGAGGAGAACCTCGTCCTAACACAAGCATCAACCTCGGCCGCAGGAGATAAGATCTCCCCCGAGGGAAGCTCGGCCGCAGGAGATAAGATCTCTCCCCGAGCGCGCACTTCACTTCGGCTGCAGGAGATAAGATCTCCCCGAGGGAAGCTCGGTCGTAGGAGATAAGATCTCCCCCGAGCGCGCACTTCAACCTCGGCTAGAGATAAGATCTCTCCGAGCAGCCTCGGTTAGGAACAGGAGGAGAACCTCGTCCTAACACAAGCATCAACCTCGGCCGCAGGAGATAAGATCTCCCCCGAGGGAAGCTCGACCGTAGGAGATAAGATCTCCCCCGAGCGCGCACTTCACTTCGGCTGCAGGAGATAAGATCTCCCCCGAGGGAAGCTCGGTCGTAGGAGATAAGATCTCCCCCGAGCGCGCACTTCAACCTCGGCTAGAGATAAGATCTCTCCCGAGCAGCCTCGGTTAGGAACAGGAGGAGAACCTCGTCCTAACACAAGCATCAACCTCGGCCGCAGGAGATAAGATCTCCCCCGAGGGAAGCTCAGCCGCAGGAGATAAGATCTCCCCCGAGCGCGCACTTCACTTCGGCTGCAGGAGATAAGATCTCCCCCGAGGGAAGCTCGGCCGCAAGAGATAAGATCTCTCCCGAGCGACCGTTGACAACTTCGACTAGAGATAAGATCTCCCCCCCCGAGGGAAGCTCGACCGCAGGAGATAAGATCTCCCCGAGCGCGCACTTCACTTCGGCTGCAGGAGATAAGATCTCCCCCGAGCGCGCACTTCAACCTCGGCTGCGAGATAGGAGGTCTCCCTCGAGTCAACTTCAACTGATGAGGATAATGTCGCCCCCGAGGAGCTCGAATCCGACCTCGACCGAAGGAGGCGAGATTTACTTCGGCTTCAACATCAGCTTCATCGACTTTAGCTGGAAACGAGTTCCATTTCAACTCCAAACATCGACTGGAGATGAGGTCTCCCCCGAGCTTCAGCTGCAACAGATGCGGAGCCTGGAAGAAGACTTCGGCAGTCGCCTGTTTTGGTACTCCCTTCCCTCAATTTTTGAACTCGGGAGTGGGGGGGGCTACTGTTGGGGATAAATCCCGCTTCTGCCGAAGCCCGGCCCGACGCTCAGCCCGATGTGACCAGTAGCCGCTGAAGAGCTTCAGCACCAAGGTCCGGGCCGAACTGCCTAGAGGCCGAACTCCCCTGCGCCAAGGTCCGTGCCAAACTGCCTAGAGGACGAACTCCCACCGCCAGCCGAACTCCTTCGGGCCCCACGGCCGAACTCCTTCAGACCGACCCCAGGCGAGCCCATGCAGCCGAACTCCTTCGGACTTCCCACGACCGAACTCCTTCGGACCGACCCCAGGCAAGCCCATGAAGCCGAACTCCTTCGGACTTCCCACGGCCGAACTCCTTCGGACCGACCCCACGACCGAACCCCTTCGGACCGACCCTAGGCGACCGAACTCCTCAGCGAGCCCTGGCCGAACCAACTAGCAACCGAAGTCCTTCAACTGGCCAGCCGAGCTTCTTCGAGCCTCTCAGCGGTCGAACTCCTCGGCGACCGTCCTGCGGCCGAACTCTACAGATGGCCGACCCTTCAGCCAGACGAACTCCCCCGGCTTCCCCCTCGGCCGAACTCTGTTACAAGACCGGACTCCATGCGGCCGACGACTCGCCAGTATGGCTCCCACGATCTATCGGACGACGCCTTCCTCTCCGTACCAAACTCCATGCGGCCGACGACTCGCCAGTATGGCTCCCACGATCTACCGGACGACGCCTTCTTCTCCGTACCGGACTCCATGCGGCCCACGACTCGCCAGTATGGCTCCCACGATCTACCGGACGATGCCTTCTTCTCCGTACCGGACTCCATGCGGCCCACGACTCGTCGGTATGGCTCCCACGATCTACCGGATGACGCCTTCCTCTCCGTACCAAACTCCATGCTGCCCGACGACTCTCTGTCAGACGGCACAGCCGTCACCATCAACTAAGCTCCGCTATAAAAGGACCCCTCCCGACATACTAAGGCTAAGCTCTCTGAACTCTCGACTCTCTAAGCTCCCCTCCACATCTCTAAGCTTCGGAACTCATTCCGAGCACTCCATTACTGTTGGCCGGAAACTAACTTGACCGTCGGAGGGTCCTGCCGGAGCCACCACCCCACCGGTTCCGGGCGGGACTTCGTTTTGCAGGTCCCCGGCGGCGCCCAGCGGCCTCGATTGCGGCGACCTCCGGCGGCGACGGATTTCTGCACCAACAAACCCTATTTCATTCTTATGATCAGACGGCCAAGGAGAATGTCTTAATCAAAAATATGATAAATCTACAAAATTAGTTAGATCTACATCATATATCATATATATAAAAATTGATCTAACTAAAAATACGTTTTGCATACATCTCATGTATTATATCATGCATATTTTTAGATCTAAATTATCTCATAAATATCTAAAAAATAAGATTTAAATTTAATCATATCAAATTAAAATTTATTCTAGATAATTTTGTAGAACTATTCTATAACTAATCTAAACATGCACCTATCATATCTCATATGAATAAATTAAATAAATTTATTTTTTATTTTTTAGATCTAATTATAATATTTATAATATCATAAAATAATAAATAAATAGATCTAAAAATTATAAATAATTAAATTAAAATAATAATTATGCTAGACTATACATAAAATAATTCTATTCCTAGTCTAGTCATGCCTCATACATCTTAGATCTAGATTATTTAATTTTTAATTTTTTAATTTTAGATCTAATCATATCTAATGTGACATCTAAAATTATCTAATTATTAGATTAAAAATAAATTAAAATAAGATCTAAGCAATTATCAGAATCTAGCTCTGATATCAGTTGAAGAAAAAAATCTATTTTTTAGATTAGATTCGTTCAGATCTAATTGGATCAGAAGGGATATTTTAAATTTTTTTTTTTTGAGATTCTAATCAGATCTGAGACTCCTTAGATCTGATTTTATTGATTTAATAATAAAAATTAAATAAAAATTAAATTTAATTTAATTATACCTTTATTTTAGATAATCCAATTATCCTGTGATGATCCCGATGTTTGTCTGAGGTTCTAGATGTAGCCACACAAACATCTGATCTCTACCGATATTCACTCGGATAGGATCTAGAGATCTTCTTCTTTTTAATCAACTCTCCAAAAATCAGATTTAGATCTTATCTTGAAGATCTTCAAAACTTCTTTTGAAGAACTATCGTTGTCTCTTGCAGCAGTGCTGTCTTCTTCCTTTTCTGATGCCTTTCACTTGATTGGATCGTACCTTATTCGTGCTTAAAACCTCTTGAGCATGGAGAGGAGAGAGAGGACTAGAGGATGGCATGGAGGAGGGAGAGAGGCTTTATGGCGTGGGCTAAAGGCAGAAGCATTAAAAACTAGACGCATATAGGATTTATATAGATCCTACTGCGCCATGCAGTGCCATATCATCCCGATCAATCACGGTCCTTTGTGTAATCAGATTTAAATCTGATTGATGGAATGGCATCATCTGATTCAATCAGATGAGAGACCCTCAAAATCCTCCTAAGGTGGCGCCAAGACTGGGTCAAACAAGAGTTCTTGACGCCATAGAGTTTAATCCCCTGAAGCAACTCTAGAGTTCCATCTGTATGGGACTCCTTTATCCTCTTTCTATCTGCATTTTAGCAGGAGGACAAGGCCCCAAGTACTCTTCTATAAGTACATGACATATTGGCAGATGTCCAAGTATCCAGGGTCAACATTTGACCAATGTCCAAAAATAGAAATTAGCAGGTGATCGAAAATAGCAGGTGTTGTCTTAAATTTATCTCATAAATTAAGACAATTATTTTCTGATCTGGACAAGCTCCAGTCAGACCAAGTAAAGGTTCCTGAGTGAGTCCAAATACATTTGGCTCAGTCGAGATAAGCTATAATGATTATTAAAGAAGAATATTAGGCTCAATCGTGTACTAGCACGATGTTCTTGAACCTAATTAAATCTTATTCAAATCAATTGAACTGGATTAGTCCAATTGATGACATCCAGATTCAAATCCTTTTTTGTGTGACTCAGTTAGATTCAATTTCATATAGTAATGGAATATGTCGTGATCTCTATCATCGACATCATCGAAATACCTTCCAATGGATCAGAACTTTTCTGATTCAAACAACTAGTATGATCGATCATCCAAATTATTCTAATTACTTTCAAAATCCATCAGTGACACCTAGCAGCATATGGTGGCAATCCATCAAAATTGAAAGCAAATTTTTTGATGCAGTTACCTATGTGATTAAGTTCCTTTATTAAGCCCCGACCGGATTAGGGTTAAGGTGATCTCGTCAAACTCTAATATCTGTCATCTGAATTAATCATTCAACTTAAGTCCAATGTGAAAATCCTAATAGAAACTCTTTCTATTATTTCACTCTGCCATGGCCATAGGCTTATAAACTTGATTCTCATGATCATCATAGGGCTGCTCCTCATCTACCGAGATAGATAGATTTCTTATTGGTGCAATCCAATTCCTACAATGAACATGCTATAGCCAATATATACCTCAGGATTTCGAATAGCTAGGAGACTGAGTTATGGTATAGTCAAACTATAACACCTTCAAGGTGAGCTGTCGATGCACCTTAAGTCAAAGAACCAGACACACCACCGTAGTTTCGAGCCAGCCATCGATGAGAAGATAGACTTCCTCATGACTGCTCGAGATGGTCACGCTCAGTGCCCTCGTTCTCTAATAAGTATCTATACTCTTACACTGGTGTTTCTACACTATAGACTTAAGACTCATCTATTCTAAAGAAGCGATCGTACATCAATCTTCTGAATCAATCACCATCCTCATGATGATCCTATGGTCGGAAGCATTTTATGAGTTAATAATAAAAATTCATGTCTTAAATTTTTAACTCTTGAAAATAAGAACAATCATTATCATTAACTCAAGGGATGTATTACAGATACTTTCAAATACATAATATGATAGAAAATAATTTATTTTATTATTTATAGTCAAAATTATAAACTTGTTCTTACAAGTGTATTACAAGTATCAGTCAATCTGATTTCTAGGATAAATATATCTAACAGATCGTTGGTCGTTAAGAAACGATCGATTGGTTAGGGCTATCAACTCAATTAAATTAAATCTAAAAGAATAAAAGATAGGTAACTAGCATAAAAAAAAATATAAACAGCATCGATTTAAAATTTCTAAACTAATCCATGAAGAGTTCTCACATTGCACGAGATGTCTCGACTCCCCCTGAAAAAAATTGAGAAGACTAGCTACAGGTTCGTAGCAAGAAAAACCAACATCTTCGGATCTGAAATCATCCAAATAAGATAGATGAGTTAAAATATTACAAATAACATCCCAAATGTATCAAAATGTTAGAATGGCCCCAAATATATGAAAAGTCGGCATTGGAGGGGCCGGATTTGCTCTGAAATCCGTGCTGCATTCACGATCATGCAAGCAGAGGGAGAATGTCTAGGGAGAAACTGAGAGTGACTCCCAAAATTGGGCGACCGGATGGGGCTCGGTGATGGACCGAAGTGGTTGGATCACCGGATCACTGGCGGCGGCGAAGGGCACAGGTGGCGACAGTGGTCACTGATGGTGGCAAAAGTTGTTGGTGGTGATGGGTGGTGCTCGGTACTGACGGAGGCTGCTGCAGGCGCTGTCGGAAGGAACCAGCCGATGGTTCGGGCAGTCGGGAAATGGGGGAGGGTCGCTGGTGTTGGTGGAGGTCAACGGTGGTTTGGATTCGCCGCTGATGGACAGCGATTGTGGAGAAGCAGGTGACGGGCACCGTCAGGAGTGGAGCCAACTGGGATCGGTCTGGGGTGGTCGAAACAGAGGAGGGAGAAGGGGAGGGGTTTTGAGTGGTCAGAGGAATGGGTTTGGGCAAAACCCACTCAGGCGATGAGGATGAAAGCGGTGGCGTCGCAGTCGGGTAGCGATGAAGGTGGTTGCGGCAGTAGCAGTGGCTCGGCTGGGAAGTGGGTGGTGCGGTGGTGGGAGGGCGATGCGGACACGAGTGTCCGTGAAGTGGCACGGTGGCGTCACTGGGGAAGGGTTGTGAAGGGAGAGGTGGTGCGACGCGTTGACGGTGGCAGTGGGCGGCTCGGTTGGGAAATAGGCGGTGAAGGCGGCTTGGATTAGCTAGAACAGGGGAGGAGCTGGGATTATGGAGCTTAGAAGAAAGAATAAGCAGGGAAGTAGAAGAAGTAGAGGGAAAGGAAGAGAAGAAATAAGCTTGGAGAAGGAGAAATAGCAGAAGAAGCTTAGAAGAAGAGAACCGGAAGAAGAAGAAGAAGAAGAGAGGAAGGAGAAGAAGGAGACTCGGGAGGAAGAAGACAAGTTCAATTAAGTTCCGTTCTCTGTCCGATAGCAAAAAAACATAAAAACAATCCATTGAACCTTAACCATAACAAATCTCATAACAGACTAACAACATCTCCGACAAACAAAAAAATATTTCCTAACAACCTGATTCTCATATTTTAAAACACATGCATGAATTAAAAAAAAAAATACACCCAATTTCATACACCCACACATGCCTAGATAATATAAAAATAAAATAAAATAAATAAAGTACATCGATAATCATGCTATTGGATGATGTCCTCATCAATTTTTTCGAAAGTAGGAAAAACTCGATTCCGTCGAGTCAGACTCTGCACTACTCTGAAAGCACTCAAAAAGATTTGGATCAATCCTCTATAGCTCATCTTGAGTAATCCAAAAATCCTCAAACTTTAGTCCACCTCGCCAATGAATCAGAAAACGATGGTAGCCTTGACCCCTAATGGACTTGATCTGCTCGTCCAGGATACGATCGATCACATCATGCTTTTCTCTCATCTGAGCTTGTGGATACTTAGGAGAAGGGTTACTCTCAAAAGAAGGTACAAACTCAAATGGATCACTGGGTATCAATGCTGACTCTTTATATTCAATTAGATTCGATACATTAAAAGTTAAACTAATCCCATAGCCAGGTGGTAGATCAATAGTATATACATTTAATCTAACTTTCTTTAAAATCTTGAATAGGCTTGCTCCTCGGGCATGTAACATCCGAACAATTTCTGATGGAAATCGCTTAGGTCTGACCCTAATCATGACATAATTATCCTTAGCAAAATCCTTGACTCGTCGGTGAAAATCTGTTAATTGTTTATATATTTGATTACTTAAATTAATTTTATCACTAATCTTTTTATGTAGACTTCTAATATGCTCTGCAAAGAATAATGCTAACTCTGAAATCCTAGCATGCATAGGTAACGAAATCAAGTCTACTAATTTTCTAGGACGATAACCATGCACAACTTCAAAAGGACTTAAACTAATAGACCTATTTACCAAACTATTATATGCAAACTCTAGGTAAAAGTAAATCCTAATTTCTTACATGCTCTCCTACCAAACATCGAAGTAAGTTTTCTAAACTTTTATTTATAACTTCTGTTTGGCCATCTTTTTGTGGGTGATATGTAGTTAAAAATTTTAATTTTGTTTCTATTAAGTGCCATAAAGTTTTCCAAAAATAACTAATGAATCGAACCTATCAGACACTATAGATTTTAGCAATCCATGTGGCCTAACAATTTCATCAAAATATAGACGAGCAACTCTAGGGGCATCAGAGGTCTTGGAATAGAAAAGAAAATGGGCCATCTTGAAAAACCTATCTACTACCACATAAATAGTCATTTTTCTTAGTTGTTTGAGGCAATTCTAAAATAAAATCCATACTCACATCTTGCCATGGACAATCGAAAATAAGTAATGGGGCGTGCAAACCAGTATTTTATTTTTAATGTTTAGCCATGGCACAGGTATGGCATCGAGCAATAATCCGGGCTACATCACGCTTTAAGCTAGGCCAGTGAAATTGGGCCTCAAGAGCATCTACGATTTTGTTCCTCCCAAAATGCCCAAATAAACCTTCATTGTGTATTTTCCAAATTAAAAAATCTTTCATAGAAATTCGAGGGATACACAGTTTATTATTTTTAAAAAGATAATCGTCTTGAAAGATATACTCACTAAGCTCTCTAGACGGTCTTTTCTTAAGGAAGAAAATAATATTTTTAAAGTTTAGACACTCATCATACTGTTCTTTTAATTGTTCAAAGTCAGTAACTTTCACACTTACTACCGATAAGAGGGCCATCCTATGAGAGAGTGTATCAGCAGCTTTATTTTTTATACCTGCTTTGTGCCTTATCACAAAGACATAAGCCTGAAGAAATTCAACCAACTTTTCATGCCTCGGATTTAATTTTTTTGGAAGTTGAGCAACTTAATGACCTCATGGTCAGAATACAAGATAAATTCTTGTGGAAGCAAATAATGCCTCCAAAACTTAAGAGCATGGACCAAGGCATAAAATTCTTTATCATAGGTAGAATACTTGTGCTTAGAGTCATTTAGTTTTTCACTAAAGAAAGCCATAGGATGTCCTTCCTGACTTAGGACTCCATCAATTCCTACTCCAGATGCATCACATGCAACTTTGAAAACTTTTGTAAATCTGGTAACTATAAAACTGAAGCGTGAGTCATTTTTTTCTTTTATTTCTTGGAGAGCTCGCTCAACGGCTATAGTTCATTCAAAGCCTCCTTTTTGTATGCAGATGGTGCTAAAATCTTTGATGAACCTTCGATAAAAAGTCGTGAAGCTATGAAAGCTTCGAACTTCATGCACGTTTTGGGGCACAAGCCATTCAGTTATTACACAAACTTTCTCAGGATCTATTGGCAAGCCATCAGGTATTAATACAAATCCTAAGAAGATTATACGATTTTCCAGAAAAATACACTTCTTTAGGTTTGCATAGAAATTTTTGGCTCTCAGGGCTTGACAGGCTTGTTGCAAATGGTCTAAGTGGTTTTCTTTGGTTCAACTATAAATTAGAATATTATCAAAATATACGATCATAAATGAACCAATGAATGATCGTAGTACCTAAGTCATAATCCTCATGAAAGTACCTAGGGCATTGGACAGATCAAATGGTATGACTAGCCATTCATATAGACCATCTTTTATTTTAAAAGCAGTTTTTGATTCATCGTCAGGTATAATTTTGATCTAATGGTATCCATTTTTTAAATCAATTTTAGAAAAGATAGTGGATCCAGATAGCATATCAATCATGTCATCCAACATGGGGATAGAAAATCGATACTTCATAGTTATTTTATTTATTATGCGGCTATCCATACACATCCTCTAAGTACCATCTTTTTTTGGGATCATGAGTACGAGAACTACACAAGGACCCAAACTTTTCCTCACAAAACTTTTTCTTAAGAGCTCGGAAACTTGTCATTGTAACTATGCATGCTCAGTAGGATTTAAATGATAGTGAGAAAGATTGAGAAGAGTGGCTCCTGAAACGAGATTGTTGGGGATAAACTCCGCTCCCGTCGAAGTTTAGTCTGATGCTTAGCTTAATGTAACCAACAATCACGGAAGAGCTTGAATAGAGAATTCTTCCTCCAGCGATCGAACCTCAGCCGAACTCCTCCAGCGATCGAATCCCAGCCGAACTCCTTCAGTAGATGGATTTTTCGATCAATCGGGCTCCATCCGAACTTCTTCTTCAGCTGAACCCCTCTCGGACTCCTTTAGAAGCTAAACTCTTTCTGAATTTCTCCCTCAATCGAATTTCTTGAAGAGCCAAACTCCTTCCAGACTTCTCCTTCAGTCAGATTCCTTCAAGAGCCAAACTCCTTCCGGATCCCTCCTTCAGTCGGATTTCTTCAGGAGCCGAACTCCTTTCAGATCTTCCTTCAGTCGAATTCCTCGAGGTGTCGAACTCCTATCGGATCCCTGTTTCAGTTAGATTCCTCCGCTAGTCGAACTCCTTTTGGATCTCTCCTTTAGTTGGATTCCTCCAGGAGCTAAACTTCTCATTCAATCGAATTTCTACAGGAGCCAAACTCCTTTCGAATTTTTTCTTCAGTCAGATTCCTCTAAGAGCCGAACTTCTTCTGGACTTTTCCTTTAGTCAAGTTCCTTTAGAAGCCGAACTTCTTTCGAATTTCTTCTTCAGTCGAATTTCTATAGGAGTCGAACTCCTTCCGAACTTCTCTTTCAGTCGGATTTCTATAGGAGCCAAACTTCTTCTGAATTTCTTCTTCAATCAAATTTCTTCGGGAGCTAAACTTCTTCCGAACTTCTCCTTCAGTCAAGTTCATTCAAGAGTCGAACTTCTTTCGAATTTCTTCTTTAGTCAAAATTCTACAAGAGTCGAACTCCTTCAGGACTTCTCCTTCAGTCGAATTCCTCCAGGAGCCAAACTTCTTTCGAACTTCTCCTTCAGTCAAGTTCCTCCAAGAGTCGAACTCCTTTCGAACTTCTCCTTCAGTCGAATTCTCTCAGTGGATTACTTTTAGATTTCAGCTAGCATTCCTCTCGGATGATCCCTTCTAGCCGTATTTCCTTTAGGAGTCTAAACTCTTTTGAAATTGATATATGTCAAAGTTCTTCATCAACCAATGCTTGCTTTCTCCGAACTTTGACTATTAAATCTCAACGAACGACCACATTACGACAACAGACATCTCTCTCCATAATAAACTCCATGTGGTCCCAAGCGGCTCACTATCAGACGATTACGGTCGTCACTATCAGTCTGCTACAGACAGCGCTATAGACGGTGCTTTCCTTCGTGACAGACTCCAGGTAGTCCGCTATCAGACGACTGTAGCTATCACTATCAGTTTGCTACAAGCGGTGCTTTCCTCCATGACAGACTCCATACGGCCCCAAGCAGCCTGCTATCAGATGGCTACAGCTGTCACTATCAATCTGCTACAGACTCCATCTATAAAAAGGAACCCTCTAGATATATTTTCTTTAAGCTCTCTTCTTCTTTTCGAAATTCTACCAAACTTTTTTCTGAGTACTCCATTTCTATTGGTTAGAAGAGTTGACTTGATTATCGGAGGATCCTGTCGAAGCCACCACCACTGACTTTGGATAGAACTTTATTTTGCAGATCACCAGTAGCGATCTCTTTTTTCTCGACTCTAGCTCGATCCGACGTCGATCAGATTCTACACCAACAAGATTGATGCTAGAGGGAGGGCCCTCTATCTCTGAGGTATCCTTATTCTTAAAGAAGTGCTCAGTCGATCCTACCGATCCTCTTCTTCAAGGTTCATCTTCATCCTCTTCCTCAATCCCAAGAAATACCTTCAAAAAAGATGACTATCAGAGATCTACCACTTCCACCATCAGATCTTAGCCGGATCTATCCATTCTTGCTCCATCATCGGTACTTCAATCTCCACCTCCACCAGCAGCCATGGTAGATCCAGAGCAGTTTAACCTGCTGATGCAGTGGATTCAGAATCTCATCGAAATAGTGCAGGTCATGCAGCAGTCTCCGATGATGGTTCTACCAAAAAACCCACCATCGGGATGTTAGGAATCAATCCTAAGGAGTGCTTGGGCAAGCATACCCATCACCCTTGAAAAGAAAAAATAGAGAGCAGAGGATCCTCGTTTGAATCATGATTCTTCTCTAAAAGAGACCTTCCTCATCTACAGTCGGAAGCCTTCCAAGATCTGCGATCGAGATGACGTCCTCGATCAGAAACTACGGAAGATGGATCAATGAATTGAGAAACTCCGCTATGTCATCCCGACTCATCATGATGACATCTGCATCCATCTTCCTTTCTCTTTTTGAATTATGCAAGAGTTCGTTCCGTCGAACTTCAAGCTTTCTCAATTTGAAAGCCACGATGGAACCTCTGATTTGATCGATCATCTAGAGGCCTTTTGGATCATGATGCTGCTCCATGGTGCATCAGATGCTATCTTATGCCGAGCTTTCCCATCTACCTTGAAGAAAGCAGTAAGAAATTGATACTCGATGTTGAGGTTAGGTATGATCTTCTTCTTTGATCAAATAAGCCATCAGTTTGTGACTCACTTCATCAGCAGCCGATGTCCACACCAAGATTTGAATTTTTTTATGAATGTCAAGCAAAAGGAGGAGAAATTCATCCGAGCTTATGTCATCTGGTTTAATGTCGCTGCATTAAAGGTCCAGAATCTAAACCAGTCTATTGCAATGGCCGCACTCAAGAGCGGCCTTCAGAAGAATGACTTGCTGTTCTTCCTGGAGAAGAAGTATCCCAAAAATTTTGCTGATCTGCTAGCTCAGACTGAGGGATATGCCCGAGCGAAAGAGGCCTTCAAATTAAAAGATGAGAAAACTGTAGGAGAGCGGCATATGGGCGAGTCTAATAAATCCACAGCTGATGGAAGGTCGAATGAAGTTCGACCATGCTCACGGACTCTCTCCAAGCATAAGTGAGTCCAAACTTTTTCTCGAGCTCGTCGTCAAAAAAGTTCCGACAGAAGGGCACGAAGAAGTTCTCCTTCCAGAAGGTTTCATAACTATGCCCCCCTCGATGCTCCAAAAATGCAAGTATTAATGAAGATCAAGGAGCGACTGCCGAGGCCTAAAAGGATGCACTCTCATCCTACTTCAAGATGAGATCGAGGAGCTCATCAGGAGAGGTCGGCTAGATCGATTTCTCAGACGCCGATCTGAAGCAAGAGAAGATCGGCCAAGGGTGCTGCCGTAGTTAGAACCACTATGAGAAAAAAACAACAAAAAGATCGACCACTTCTTAACATCATCAGTACTATCTTTGGGGGACTTAGTGCTTCGATGAGCCTCCATCTTTCAGCCTCAAGTCAAAAAAAGCTTGCCTCAGATTAAGAAGGCCTGTATGAAATAGAGAAGGTCGTCCGACTTCTGAAGGTCGACCGATCTGAAACTTATCGTCTGAAGAAGCTCGGAGGAACAACGCTCCCACGATCTTAGAATTTCAAAAATCTGAGAACGTACTGCCAGTAATTTTTCTTCAATAAAACTCTTTCATTTCAATATTATTATTTCTTGGTGTAAAAACTATGTAATGACAGAAAAAAAGTAATCAAAAGTGACCATATTAGAAATAGAAGGAGAACCTCATCCTAACATGAGCAAGTCGAAGGTCTCATTCATTTTAGACAAGATGAGAGGAGAGGCTCTGACAACGGTCCTTATGCGTCCCTATAGCCCATTAAGAATAGGAGGAGAACCTCGTTCTAATGTGAGCAAAGTTGAAGACTTCGTTTATTTTAGATGAGATGGAAAGAGAGGCTCTAACAACGATCCTTATGTATCTCTATAGCCCATTAAGAACAGAAGGATAACCTCGTCCTAACATGAGCAAAATCGAAGACCTCTTTCATTTTAGACGAGATGAGAGGAGAGGCCCTGACATCGGCCCTTATGTGCCCCCATAATCCATTAAAAATAGGAGAAAAATCTCATTCTAACATGAGCAAAATCAAAAATCTCATTCATTTTAGACGAGATGGGGGGAGAGATTCTGATAACGGCCCTTATGTACCCCCATAGTCCGTAAGAAATAAGAGGAGAACCTTATCCTAACGTGAGTAAAGTTGAAGACCTCGTTCATTTTAGATGAGATAGGAGGAGAGATCCTGACAATGGCCCTTATGTGCCCCCACGGTCCATTAGGAATAGAAGGAGAACCTCGTCCTAATATGAGCAAAGTCTAAGACCTCCAGTTATTTAAGACAGGAGGAGGAGAGAGGCCTGTTCAATGGTCTATCTATGCTCCTATTGTCATGTTAGGAACAAGAGGAGAACCCCATCCTAATATGAGCAAGTCGAAGATCTCATTCATTTTAGACGAGGTGAGAGGAGAGGCCCCAATAATAGTCCTAATGTGCCTAACAATGGTAGAAGATAAGATCTCCTTCAACCTCGACTGAGGATAAGATCTTTTTCGAGCTTCAACGTCAACGTCAATAAGAGATAAGATCTTCTTCAACCTCGATTGAAGATAAGATCTTCTCTGAGCTTCTACGTCAACAGAAGATAAGATCTCCTTCAATCTCGACTGAAGATAAGATCTCTCCCCAGCTTCAACATCAACGTCAATAGAAAATAAGATCTTCTTTAACCTCGATTGGAGATAAGATCTCCTCCAAGATTCTACGTCAATAGGAGATAAAATCTCCTTCAATCTCGACTAGAGATAAGATCTTCTTCAACCTTTTTCTGACCTAGATAGGCTCCAGTCAGACCAAGTGAAGGCCTCTGATCAAGCACAAACTTCTTTGGCTCAGTCAGGATAACTATTTATGATAGTAAAAGAAGAACGTTAGATTCAATCGAGTGCTAGCATGATTTTCTTGAATCTAATTGAATCTCATTCAGATCAATTGAACTGGATCAGTTCAATTGATGATCACCAAATTCAAACCCTTGTTTGTATGATCCAATTAGGTTCAGTTCTGTATGGTAATGGGATATGTCATGATCTCTATCATCGACATCATCAAAACTTCTTTCGATGGATCAGAACTCTTCTGATTCGAACAGCTAGAATGATCGATCATCTAAATCATTCTAATTGCTCCCAAAATCCACCAGTGACACCTAGCAGTATATGGTGGCAACCATCAGAGCTGAATGCGAACCTCTTGGTGCAGCTACCTGTGTGATTAAGTTCTTCTATCTTGAGCCCCGATCAGATTAGGGTTTAAGGTGAACTCGTCAAACCCTAGTCTCTGTCATATGATGTAATCATTCGATTCAAGTCCAATGTGAAAAACCTAAATAGAAACTCTTTCTATTATTTCACTCTGCCATGGCCATGGGCTTCTGGACTTGATTCTCATGATCATCATAGGGCTGCTCCTCTACCACCGAGGTAGATAGATTCCATCTTGATGCAATCCAGTTCCTACAATGAACATGCTATAGCCAACATACACCTCAGGATTTCCATATGGCTAGGAGACCGAGTTAATGGTGTAGTCAAACTATAACACCCTCAAGGTGAACTATCCGATGCACCTCAGGTCAAAGAACCAGACACACTACTGCAGCATCGAGTCAGTCATTGACGAGAAGGTAGACTTCCTAATGACTACTCGAGGTGGTCACGCTCAGTGCCCTCATTCTCTAACGAGTACCTGTACTCTCGCTCCGGTGTCTCCACACCATAGACTCAAGACTCATCTACTAAAGAGAAGCGATTGTACACCAACCTTCCGGATCAATCACCATCCTCATGATGATCCTATGGTCGGGAGCATTTTATGAGTTAATAATGATTATTCATGTCTTAAATTTTCAACTCTTGAAAATATGAATTATCATTACCATTAACTCAAAGGATGTATCACAGACACTAAATACACATATGTGATAGAAAATAATCCATTTTATTGATTTTAGTCAAAATTATAATTTTGCCCCTAGAAGTGTATTACAAGTGTCAGCCAATTCTGGCTTCTAGGGCACATATATCTAACAATCTTCCACTTATCCTAAAATTAATTGGCTACAAGTCTAAGTCCCATCTTCTCAAGGTGGGCTTCGATCTTCTGCTGGCCCAATGGTTTTGTAAGTGGGTCTACCACATTGTCTGTGGAATCAATTCTCTTGACCTCGACGTAACCCTTCTCGAGGTAATCGTGAATAAGATGATATCGCCGCTCAATGTGCTTAAATTTCTGATGAGACCTTGGCTCCTTAGCAAGGGCTATGACACCATTGTTGTCGCAGTATAGAGGAATGGCATCTGATGGCATTACTCCAATTTCTGCAGCAAACTTCTTATACCAGAATGCTTTCTTCGCAGCCTCTGATGCAGCGATATATTCTGCTTCCATGGTGGAATCTGCTATCACGATTTGCTTGGAACTCTTCTAACTGACAGCACCACCATTGCACACAAACAGACTCTCAGATGTCGACTTTCGATCATCTACATCGGACATAAAATTTGAGTCTGTGTATCCCTGGACTTGGAGTTCTCCGTTACCAAAGACCAACATCATATCCTTAGTTCTTCTCAAGTACTTAAGGATACATTTCATAGAAGTCCAGTGTTCTTCACCTGGATTTGACTGATATCTGCTTGTGACACTCACAGCATGGGCTATATCAGGTCGTGTACATAGCATGGCATACATGAGGCTCCCTATTGCAGAAGCATAAGGGATCTTGCTCATGCGTTCTATTTCCTCAGGTGTGCTAGGGCACATCTTCTTGGAAAGATGAATACCATGTCTGAAGGGTATTAATCCCCTCTTAGAGTTTTTCCATACTAAACCTCTTTAGTACTTCCTCTATGTACATCTTCTGTGAAAGTCCTAGCATCCTATTCGGTCTATCCCTATAGACCTTAATTCCTAGAATAAAGGATGCTTCACCTAGGTCTTTCATGGAGAATTCCTTGGACAACCATAATTTGACTGTTGTCAACATGGGAATATCATTCCCAATAAGGAGGATGTCATCCACGTACAATACGAGGAAGACAACAGCGCTCCCACTGACCTTTTTGAAGACACACATGGTTTCCTCTTCATTTTTGATGAAACCAAACTTTTTGATCACATCATTGAAACGAGTGTTCCAGCTCCGAGATGCTTGCTTAAGTCCATATATGGACCTTTGCAGCTTGCAAACCTTGTGATCAGTATCACTGGATGTGAAACCTAGCGGCTGTTCCATATAGATATCTTCCTCAAGATATCCATTTAAGAATGCCATTTTCACGTCCATTTGCCATATTTCATAATCGAAATAGGCTGCAACGGCAAGCAATGTGCGGATGGATTTTAGCATAGCCACTAGGGAAAAGGTATCCTGATAGTCAATGCCTTCGCGTTGACTATAACCTTTTGCCACTAGTCTAGCCTTGAATGTCTCCACATTTCCCATCTGCACCAATCTTTCTCTTGAAGATCCATTTACACCCAATAGGTACTATACCTTCTGGTGGATCTACCAAGGTCCAGACTTGGTTTGAGTGCATCGAGTCAATTTCTGACTGCATTGCCTCTAGCCATTTCTCGGAGTCGATATCTGATATCGCCTCGTTGTAGGTTTTGGGATCATCACCATGAGCACCATTACCTACGAGGAACATTTTCTCTACTTTCCTCTGAAATAATACCTAAGTATCTTTCAGGGGGACGAAAACTCTTTCCGATCTATGAGGTGGAGGAGGTAGTGTTCTTATTGGCTCAACCTGATTTGGTTCCAATTGGTCCTTAGCTCATTGTACTTGTGAGACTTTCTCATCAAGCTTAATCTGCTTTCCAATGCCGCTATCTTGAATAAACTATTTTTCAAGAAAGATGGCATGTCGACTCACAATCACATTGTGGTCTTCTGGAATGTAGAAATAGTATCCTAATGACTCTTTAGGATATCCTATGAATCGAGCTCTGAAGGACCTAAACTCTAACTTGTCCGCTTGTTGTCTTTTGACATGAGCCGGACAACCCCAAATTCTGAGATGACTCAGACTTGGTTTCTTACCGTGCCATATCTCATACGGTGTGGTAGGAACGGTTTTAGAGGAAACCCTATTCAGTAGATAAATTGAAGTTAACAATGAATGTCCCCAAAGAAAATCAGGAAGGTCTGTGAAGCTCATCATGGATCGGACCATATCCAATAGAGTCCGATTTCTCCATTCTGTTCTGAAATCCCCGTTGAGTTGAGGTGTTCCTGGTGGAGTCCATTGAGAGACTATGCCATTTTTCTTAAGATAGTCTAGGAATTTTTGGCTAAGGTATTCACCTCCTCGATCTGATCGAAGAACCTTAATGGGTTTTCTAGTTTATTTTTCTACTTCATGTCTGAATTCTTTGAACTTTTCAAAAGCTTCAGACTTGTGTCTCATAAGATACACATATCCCATACCTAGATAGATCATCGGTAAAGATAATGAAGTAGACAAAATTGCCTCTAGCCGGCACATCAAATGGGCCGCACACATATGTACTAGGGCAAGGAGATCTGTGGCCCTTTCCCCATGTCCAACAAAAGGGAAGTTTAGTCATTTTGCCTTGAAGACAAGATTCACAAGTTGGATATGACTCAGAAGTCAATGGACTCAATAGCCCATTTTTCTCCAATTTGTTGATCCTATCTTCTGCTATATGACCTAATCTCAGGTGCCATAGATATCTATCATTTGGACTATCCCTAGGTCGTTTGGCATTCACGTTTTGCTCGATAGTTAGAACAGATACATCAATATGTAGCTGATAAAGATCGTTAATAAGAAAACCATTTGCAATTTTATTTTTTTCATAAAGAATGTTACAATGGTCCTTAAAGAAGGTAATCACATAGCCTTCTAGTGCTAAGCATGAAATAGAAATCAAATTCCTGCTAGCTACAGGAACATAATAACAGTCTTTCAAAACTAAGTCTAAACCAGATGGTAATCGAAGAGGGTATGTTCCCACCATCACTGCAGCAACTCTTGCTCCATTATCGATGCATAGGATCATGTCTCCATCCCTCAGCCGCCTGCTATCCTCAAGATTCTGCATGAAAGTGCATAGATGAGCACTAGAACCAGAGTCAAGCACCCAACTGGATGCAGAAAAAACCATAAGATTAGACTCAATAACGAGCATACCTCCAGAAGGACCTTCCTTCTTATTCTTCAGGGTGTCTAGGTAAGTAGGGCAATTCCGCTTTCAGTGGCTGTCACTATTGCAATGGAAACACTTTCCTTTGGCAGCAGCTTTCATCTTTGGCTCTACCTTCTTTTTCTTTTCTCCTTCCAATCAGAGCAAGTGAAGGCCTCTGATCGAGCACAAACTCCTTTGGCTCAGTCAGGATAACTATTTATGATAGTAAAAAAAGAATGTTAGGTTCAATCGAATGCTAGCACGATTTTCTTAAACCTAATTGAATCTCATTCAGATCAATTGAACTGGATCAGTTCAATTGATGATCACTAGACTCTAACCCTTATTTGTGTGATCCAGTTAGGTTCAGTTTTGTATGGTAATGGGATATATCATGATCTCTGTTGGGGATAAATCCCGCTCCTGTCGAAGCTCGGCCCGACGCTCAGCATAACGCAAACAGTAGCCACCGAAGAGCTTCAGCACACTGCCTAGCGACCAAACTCCCCAGCACCCCAAATTTTGGGCCGGGCTCCCACCATCGGCCGAACTTCCTAGCTGCCGAGCTCTTTGGACTCCAAGCAGCAGGACTTCTTCAGGAGATGGACTCCTCCCAGACGCCCATTCGGCCATCCGAGCTCCTCCCGAGCTTCCCCCTCGGCCGAACTTCCCAAGCAGTCGCCCCCTCGACAGAACTCCTCAGCAGTCGCCCTCGTCAAACTTCGACCGACCGAGCTCCTACCGAACTCTCAAGCGTCCAAGCCTCAACCGAAGTCCAATAGTCGATCCCACACTCAATCGAACATCCAAACGGTTGAGCTTCGAATTCTCAGCGGCCGAAATCTTCAGCGGACGAGCCTTAGCTGCATACCTCCAGCCAGACGTCTATGGGAGCCGAACTCCCTCCTATCTTCCTCTTCAGGAGCTTGAACTCCTTCGAAATGGACATACGACGAAGGTCTTCAACCCTTCATTCGGTAAGCTCTGCAGCCATCACCATCAATCCGTCGCAAGCTCTGCAACCATCACAATCAGTCCACCGCACTGTCAGGCAACGATGGCTGTCGCCATCAATCTGCCGCACGCGGCACCATCCCGTGAGACTGACTCCGTCGAACCTCGAGCGGCCCGTCAGCACGCGGCTGCAGTTGTCACCATCAAGCTCCACTATTTAAAGGACCCTCCCGACATGCTAAGGCTAAGCTCTCTGATCTCTAAACTCTCCTTCTCATCTCTAAGCTCCGGAACTCATTCCGAGCACTCCATTCCTGTTGGCCGAAAACTAACTTGACCGTCGGAGGGTCCTGACGGAGCCACCCCCCACCGACTCCGACGACGATCAATTTCTGCACCAATAGATTGGTGCTAAAGGAAGAGCCTGAACCTTCATGGTTCCCTTGTTCTTAAAGGAGTGCTCGGCGACCCTTCTCTTTCCTCTCCAGAGATCTTCCTTTTTTCTTCTGAAGAGAAAATGCCACCATAGGAGAGCTTCGGCACGGCGCTCGGCGGCCTCCGCGACCCGATCCCATCCAGGCCTGTCTGTTCCTGCTTTGGCCCCGACGGCTTAGGTTTTGCCTGCGCCCGTGGTGGATGTGAAGCAGTTCGGCCTGCTTGTCCGACAAATCCGTGACCTCACGGAGGTATTGCGGGCTATACAGCAGCCTCCGGTGGCGACTCCACCAGCAAGCCCGCAATGAGGGCGCGAGGAATCGGCCTTAAGGAAGAGCCCAATCGCCCCTAGGAGAGAAACGAAGAGCAGAAGTTCTCCCGCCGAAGCGGAATGAAGTTCGGCTCGAAGAAAGCCGAGCTTCCCACCAAAGCTCATCAACAAGGGCGGAGCAAAGTTCCCCCACAGAATGAAGTTCGGCACGAGGGCGAAGGAAAGTTCTCCCGTGGAACGAAGTTCGATGGAAGGCCGAACTCCTCAGCTCAACATCCAAACAAAGTTCGGCACAAACAAGGGCGGAGCAAAGTTCCCCACGGAATGAAGTTCGACACGAGGGTGGAGGAAAGTTCTCCCGTGGAATGAAGTTCGGTGGAAAATCGAACTCCTCAGCTCATCATCGAAATGAAGTTCGGCATAAGTGAAACTCCGCAACTCGTCGTCGGAATGAAGTTCGGCGGAAGGCCGAACTCCGAAGCTCATCATCGCAATGAAATTCGGTACAAGCAAGGGCGGAGCGAAGTTTTCCCACGAAATGAAGTTCGGAGGAAGGCCGAACTCCACAGCTAATCATCTGAATAAAGTTCGGCGGAAGCAAGATGGAACTCCCATGGAGGCTCGAAATGAAGTTCGGTGGAAGCAAGACGGAACTCCCATGGAGGCTCGGAATGAAGTTCGGTGCAAGCAAGGACGGAACGAAGCCCCCCGCGGAATGAAGTTCGGCACAAGCTAGGGCGGAGCAAAGTTCTCCGCGGAATGAAGTTCGGCACAAGCAGAGGAACCAAACCCCCTCGAGCTCACAATCGCCCTTAGGAGAGAAGCTCTTCCGCAGAAGCGGGATGAAGTTCGACGTAAAAAAGCCGAGCTCCCCAAATTAGAATGAAGTTCGGCGTGAAAAAGCCGATCTCTCCAAAGCCGAATGAAGTTCGGCGTGAAAAAGCCGAGCTCCCCAAAGCGGAATGAAGTTCGGCACAAACGAAGGCGGAGGAAAGTTCTCCCGCGGAATGAAGTTCGGCGGAAGGCCGAACTCCTCAGGTCATCATCGAAATGAAGTTCGGCAAGGCCGAACTTCCCTTCAAAGCTCACCATCAAGTTTGGCACAAGCAAGGGCAAGCAGGAATGAAGTTCGGCACAAGCAAGGGCGGAGCAAAGTTCCCCCGCGGAATGAAGTTCGGCATAAGGGAGGCCGAACTCCGCAGCAGATCACCCAAATGAAGTTCGGCCGCGCTCGAGACCGCCCCAGGGTGATCGAGGCCGAACTCCCCCTCGAGCACGCCGCTACAACGAATTCACGGGAGGTGCGATGAAGTTCGGGCAAGCAAAGCCGACCCCCTCCCTGCGAGCAAGGAAGTCCGGACAAAGAAGCATGAAGTTCTCCCATGGAAAGTTTCGCGGGAAAGCGCAATGAAGCTCCGCGCAAGCGAAGCCCGAAGCTCACCACAAACGAAGCCCCCCGCAGAATGAAGTTCGGCGTAAGTGAAGCCGAACTTTCCTTGGAAGCTCTCATCGCTCAGGTCAGGCCGAACTCCCCCATCTCGAGTATGTCATCAACAAAACCTCCTACAAAGAGTTCATAGGAGGCGGAGTGAAGTCCGGTGGCTAAAGCAAAGTCGACCTCCACCTCGAGCTCGTCGTCAAGGAAGTTCGGGTAGCGAAGGAAGAAGTTCCCCCACAGAAGATTTTGCAGGAAGGCGGAATGAAGTTCGGCCGTGTCCAAGGACGCGGCATGAAGTTCGGCCACGTCCACGATCTCGAGGCGCATCGTCGAGGAAGCCCCGACAAAGAAGCAGGAAGTTCCATCATGGAAGATCTCGCGGGAACCGGAACGAAGATTCGGAATGAAGTCCGGCAAGAGGAAAGCCGAGCTCCATGAAGCCCTCCCATGGAAGCTTTCGCAGGAAAGCGGAGCAAAGTTCGGCTTAAGTGAGGCCGAACTTCCTTTTCTCACGAAGATAGGTTCGGCGTAAGCCGAAAGTTCAGGCGCGAGCAAGGGCGGAATAAGGTTCTCCCACGGAATGAAGTTCGATATTTCACAAAAGGTTAGAGGAAGTTCGGTTGCGCTAACGACCACCCCAGGAACGAAGTTCGGCCGCGTTTACGACCTCCCCAGCACAAGGCCCAAACTTTTCGAGCTCGCTACCAAGGAATTCCCGTGGAAGGTTTCGCAAGTTCGGCCGCATCCATGACCACCCCATCTCAAGAGAGGCCGAACTTCACCTCGAGCTCGCCACCAAGAAAGCCTCGACGGAGGGATGCGAAGAAGCCCTCTTTCCGAAAGGTTCTGCAACTTCGCCCCGCTACTCTAACTTGAATTGTCGACGAAGATAAGAGCCAGCCACCAAGACCTAAAGGACTGCGGCCTCCCTAAACGTGCGCGATCGAAGCGAGTAAAGCCCCAACCATCGCGACCATGGCCACAACACTGAGGAATACGTTCAGCTCCAAGACGAGATTGAAGAGCTGGACGGGATAAATTCCTCCGACGCCAGTCTGAGGCAGGAGAAGATCGGCTAAAGGCGCTGTTGTAACCAGAAAAGATAAGAAGGTCGGTCGCCTCGCAGCGTCATCAACGCCACCCCGAGGAGGAGCTAGGAGCTAGCTACATCGGCGATTCATCGGCTACCATCGACAAAGCCAAGAGCTTGCTACAAATCGAGAAGGCCGGCATGAGATAGAGGAGGTCGTCTGGATGGGACTTACTGTTCGAGGGAACTCCGAGGAACAACACCCCGACAACCCTCGAACGAAAATGCACTGCGATCAGCTTCTCCTCGGTAAAACTCTCCCCTCTCAATAATATTATTTCTGGATGCGAAAACTATGCGATAATAGGGAAGAAGCAGTCAGCCGCGTTAGGAATAGGAGGAGAACCTCATCCTAGTGTGAGCAAAGTCGAAGGCCCCATCCACGAAGGACGGGATGGGGGGAGAGGCGAGGACGACGGTCCTCATGTGCCCCCACAGCCAGCTAGGAACAGGAGGAGAACCTCGTCCTAGCGCGAGCAAAGTCGAAGGCCCCATCCACGAAGGACGGGATGGGGGGAGAGGCGAGGACGACGGTCCCCATGTGCCCCCACAGCCGTTAGGAACAGGAGGAGAACCTCGTCCTAACGCGTGAGCAAAGTCGAAGGCCCCATTCACAAAGGACGGGATGGGGGGAGAAGCACGGACGACGGTCCGAATGTGCCCCCACAGTCGGTTAGGAACAGGAGGAGAACCTCGTCCTAGCGTGAGCAAAGTCGAAGGCCCCATCCACAAAGGACGGGATGGGGGGAGAGGCGAGGACGACGGTCCCCATGTGCCCCCACAGCCCGTTGGGAACAGGAGGAGAACCGCGTCCTAACGCGAGCAAGGTCGAAGGCCTCGTTCACCTAAAATGAGATGGGGGGAGAGGCGAGGACGACGGTCCCCATGTGCCCCCACAGCCCGTTGGGAACAGGAGGAGAACCTCGTCCTAACGCGAGCAAGGTCGAAGGTCTCGTTCACCTAAAATGAGATGGGAGAAGAGGCGAGGACGACGGTCCCCATGTGCCCCCACAGCCCATTAGAAACACGAGGAGAACCCCATCCTGACGTGAGCAAGATCCTAGACCAAGCCTCAAAGTCTACGGCAAGCTCAGGAGATGAGATCGCCCCCGAGCGACCGCGACAACCTCGACCGCGGAAGAGGGGGTCTCCCCCGAGTCAACTTCAGCTGATGGAGACAATGTCACCCCGAAGGAGCTCAACTCCGACCTCGACCACAGGAGGCGAGATTTACTTCGGCTTCAACATCAACCTCATCGACTTTAGCTGGAAACGAGTTCTATTCCAACTCCAAACATCCATCGGAGATGAGGTCTCCCCCAAGCCTCAGCTTCAACTTCAGCATCAACCTTGGCTGGAGAAGAGACCTCCCCCGAGCTTCAGCCGCGACAAACACGGGGCCTGAAAGAAGACTTCGGCAGTCGCCCATTTTGGTACTTCCTTTCTTCGAATTTCGAACTCGGAAGTGGGGGGACTACTGTTGGGGATAAATCCCGCTCCTGCCGAAGCCCGGCCCGACGCTCAGCATAACGCAAACAGTAGCCACCGAAGAGCTTCAGCACACTGCCTAGCGACCGAACTCCCCAGCACCCCAAATTTTGGACCGGGCTCCCACCGTCGGCCGAACTTCCTAGCTGTCGAGCTCTTTGGACTCCAAGCGGCAGGACTTCTTCAGGAGACGGACTCCTCCCAGATGCCCATTCGGCCATCCGAGCTCCTCCCGGGCTTCCCCCTCGGTCGAACTTCCCAAGCAGTCGCCCCCTCGGCAGAACTCCTCAGCAATCGCCCTCGCCGAACTTCGGCCGACCAAGCTCCTACCGAACTCTCAAGCGTCCAAGCCTCAACCGAAGTCCAACAGCCGGCCGAACTTCCAAACGGCCGAGCTTCAGATTCTCAGCGGCCGAAATCTTCAGCGGACGAGCCTTAGCTGCATACCTCCAGCCAGACGCCTATGGGAGCCGAACTCCCTCCTATCTTCCTCTTCAGGAGCCCGAACTCCTCTGAAATGGGCACACGACGAAGGCCTTCAACCCTTCATTCGGCAAGCTCTGTAGCCATCACCATCAGTCCGCCGCAAGCTCTGCAGCCATCACCATCAGTCCGCCGCACTGTTAGGCGACGATGGCTGTCGCCATCAATCCGCCACACGCGGCACCATCCCGTGAGACTAACTCTGCCGAACCTCGAGCGGCCCACCAGCACGCGGCTGCAGTTGTCACCATCAAGCTCCACTATTTAAAGGACCCTCATTCCGAGCACTCCATTCCTGTTGGTCAAAAACTGACTTGACCATCGGAGGGTCCTGACGGAGCCACCCCCCATCGGCTCCGGACGGGACTTCATTTTGCAGGTCCCCGACGGCGACCTCGGCGGCCCCGACTCCGGCAACCTCCGACAATGACCAATTTCTGCACCAACAATCTCTATCATCGACATCATCAAAACTCCTTTCGATGGATCAGAACTCTTCTGATTCGAACAGCTAGAATGATCTATCATCTAAATCATTCTAATTATTTCCAAAATCCACCAGTAACACCTAGCAGTATATGGTGGCAACCCATCAGAGCTGAATGCGAACCTCTTGGTACAGCTATCTATGTGATTAAGTTCTTCTATCTTGAGCCCCGATCAGATTAGGGTTTAGGTGAACTCATCAAACCCTAGTCTCTGTCATATGATGTAATCATTCGATTCAAGTTTGATGTGAAAATCTAAATAGAAACTCTTTCTATTATTTTACTCTGCCATGGCCATGGGCTTCTAAATTTGATTCTCATGATCATCATAGGGCTGCTCCTCTACCACCGAGGTAGATAGATTCCATCTTGATGCAATCTAGTTCCTATAATGAACATGTTATAGCCAACATACACCTCAGAATTTCGAATGGCTAGGAGATCGAGTTATGGTGTAATCAAACTATAACACCCTTAAGGTGAATTGCCAATGCACCTCAGGTCAAAGAACCAAACACACCACTACAGCATCAAGTCAGTCATTGATGAGAAGGTAGACTTCCTAATGACTACTCGAGGTGGTCACGCTCAGTGCCCTCGTTCTCTAACGAATATCTGTACTCTTACTTTGGTATCTCCACACCGTAGACTCAAGACTCATCTACTGAAAAGAAATGATTATATACCAACCTTTCGGATCAATCACCATCCTCGTGATGATCCTATGGTCGGGAGCATTTTATGAGTTAATAATATTATTCATTTCTTAAATTTTTAACTCTTGAAAATATGAATTATCATTACCATTAACTCAAAAAATATATCACAGACACTGAATACACATATGTGATAGAAAATAATTTATTTTATTTATTTTAGTCAAAATTATAATTTTATCCCTAGAAGTGTATTATAAGTATCAGCTAATTCTGGCTTCTAGGGCACATATATCTAACAATAAGATCTTCCCCAAGCTTCAATATCAATGTCAACAGGAGATAAGATCTCCTTCAACATTAGCTGGAGATAAGATCTCTCCCGGGCTTCAACGTCAACGTCAACAGGAGATAAGATCTCCTTCAACCTTGATAGGAGATGAGATCTTTTCGAACTTCAACCTTAACGGGTGCGAAGCCCAGAAAAGAACTTTGGTAGTCATCTTTTTTATACTTTCTTCCTTCGAATTTCGAACTCGAAAGTGAGGAGATTATTGTTGGGGATAAACTCCGCTTCTACCGAAGTTCAATCTGATGCTTGGCCTAATGTAACTGACAATCATGAAAGAGCTTCGATCGAGAATTCTTCCTCTAGCAGGCGAACCCCAGTCGAACTCATCCAGCGATCGAACCCCAGTCAAACTTCTCCAACGGTCGAACTCCTTTTGAACTTCTCCATCAGGTGAACTTTTCGATCAGTCGAGCTCCATCCGAACTTCTTCTTCAGCTGAACCCCTTCCGGACTTCTTCAGGAGCCGAACTCCTTCCAAATTTCTTCCTCAGTCGGATTCCTCCAAGAACCAAACTCTTTCCAGACTTCTCCTTCAGTCGGATTTCTTTAGGAGCCGAACTCCTTCCGAATCCCTCCTTCAGTCGGATTTTTTTAGGAGCCGAACTCCTTCCAGATCTTCCTTCAGTCGGATTCCTTCAGGAGCCGAACTCCTTTCGGATCCCTCCTTCAGTCCGATTCCTCCACTAGCCAAACTTCTTTTGGATCTCTCCTTCAGTCAAATTCCTTCAGGAGCCAAACTTTTTTCAGACTTCTCCTTCAGTCAGATTCCTCCAAGAGCCAAACTCTTTTTAGACTTCTTCTTCAGTCAAGTTCCTTCAGGAGCCAAACTCCTTCCAGACTTCTCCTTCAGTCGGATTCTTCTAGTGGATTACTTTCAGATTTCAGCTAACATTCCTTCTGAACGATCCCCTCTAGCCGTATTCCCTTTAGGAGTCTGAACTCTTCTGAAATTGATATATGTCAAAGTTCTTCACCAACCAACATCTGCTTCCTTCGAACTTTAACTATTAAATCTTAATGAACGGCCACATCATGATAACGGACACCTCTCTTCGTAACAAACTCCACGTGGCCCCAAGCAGCCCACTATCGGATGGTTACGATCGTCATTATTAGTCTGCTACAGATAGCGCCTTCCTTCATGATAGACTCCAGACGGCCCACTACTAGATGACTGCAGTTGTTACTATCAGTCTGTTATAGACAACACTTTCCTCTATGATAGACTCCATGCGGTCCCAAGCAGCACGCTATCAGATGGCTACGGCTGTCACTATCAATTTGCTACAGGCTCCATCTATAAAGAGGGACCCTTCAGATATGTTTTCTCTAAGCTCTCTTCTTCTTCCCAAAACTCTGTCGAACTCTTTTCTGAGCACTCCATTTTTGTTGACTAGAAGAGCTGACTTGATCGTCAGAGGATCCTTTCGGAGCCACCACTACCGACTCCGAACGAAAGTTTATTTTGTAGGTCACCAGCGGTGACCTCTTCTTCCTCGACTCCAGCTTGATTCGACGTCAACCAGATTCTGCATCAACAGAGATCAATAACATGCTGGACATCCCGCATTGCGGGCAAATGATCCGAGAGGTCTTCCAAGAAGACATCTTTGAATTGGTCTAAGAGGATGATTACCTCATTGGAATATTAGTGTAAAGAAACTATGTCTCCACTAGTTTTCATAACCACCAGAATCCAAACTAAAGAGCCATCATTTAATCTTTTTCAAACTCTTTAGCACTAATTATGTGAAGGCTCTTTTTTGTTTTTGGTCATTTTGGTTATTGTTGGGGATAAACTCCACTCCCGTCAAAGTTCAGTCTGATACTTAGCCTAATGTAACTAGCAATCACGAAAGAGCTTCAATCAGGAATTCTCCCTCTAGTGATCGAATTTCTTCCAGACTCCTCCAACGGTCGAATCCCTTTCGAACTTCTTCAGCAGTCGAACTTCTCCATCAACCAAACTTCTCCTTCAATCGAACTCCTTGCCTTCACCTTCAATCAAGTTCCTCTAGGAGCCGAACTCATTTTGAACTTCTCCTTCAGTCGAATTCCTTCAAGAGCAAAACTCCTTCCGAACTTCTCCTTCAATCAAGTACCTTCAGGAGCCAAACTCCTTCTGAATTTTTTTTTCAGTCGAATTTCTTCAAGAGCCAAACTTCTTTCGTACTTCTCCTTCAGTCGGATTCCTTCAAGAGTCAAACTCCTTCCGGACTTCTCCTTCAGTCAAGTTCCTTTAGGAGCCAAACTTCTTCCGAATTTCTTCTTCAATCGAATTCCTCTAGGAGCCAAACTCCTTTCGAACTTCTTCTTCAGTCAAGTTCCTCTGAAAGTCGAACTTCTTTCGGATTTCTTCTTCAATCAGATTTCTCCAAGAACCGAACTTCTTTTGGACTTCTCTTTCAGTTGAATTCCTTCAGAAGCTGAACTCCTTCCAGACTTCTCCTTCAGTCAAGTTTCTCTAAGAGCCGAACTCCTTCCAATTTTTTTTTTCAGTCAGATTCCTCCAGGAGCCGAACTCCTTTCAAACTTTTTCTTCGATCGGATTCCTTCAGAAGTCGAACTCCTTCCAAATTTCTCCTTCAATCAAGTTCCTCTAGGAGCCGAACTCCTTCCGAACTTCTTCTTCAGTCAGATTCCTCCAGGAGCCAAACTTCTTTCGGACTTCTCCTTTAGTTAAGTTCCTCCAGGAGCCGAACTCCTTCTGAATTTCTCCTTCAGTCGGATTTCTTCAATAGATTACTTTCAGATTTTAGCTAGCATTCCTTCTGAATGATTCCCTCTAGTCGTATTTTCTTTAGGAGTTCGAACTCCTCTAAAATGGATATATATTAAAATTCTTCACCAACCAATGCCTATTTCCTTCGAACTTCGACTATTAAATCTTAACGATATGGCTATCACTATTAGTCTGACGATACCTCTTCATCCATAATAAATTTCATGCAGTCCTGGAGCGGCCCACGATCAGATGGTATTGCTGTCGCTATCAGTTTACTACAGACACTATCTATAAAAAGAATTCTTTAGATACATTTTCTCTAAGCTTTCTTCTCCTTTCCAAAACTCTACCGAACTCTTTTCTGAGCACTCCATTTCTGTTGGCCAGAAGAGCTGACTTGATCGTCGGAGGATCCTACCGGAGCCACCACCACTGACTCTAAACAAAACTTTATTTTGCAGATCATCGATGGTGACCTCTTCTTTCTCAGCTCCAACTCGATCCAGCATCAATCAGATTCTATACCAATAGGATTGACGCTAGAAAAAGGGCTCTTTATTTCTGAGATTTTCTTATTCTTAAAGGAGTGCTCAGCAGCGATCTCTCTTCTTCCTCTCTAGAGTTCTTTCTAGAGAAAATGCCTTCAGAAAAGCTTCGACCCAATGATCGATGACCTCTGCAGTCAGACCCCATCCAGACCTATCCACTCTTGCTTCAGATCTGGCAACTCAAGCTCCACCCACGGCCATGGTGGATGTGGAGCAGTTCAATCTACTGGTCCAACAGATTTGCAATCTTACGAAGATAGTGCAGACCATACATTGGCAGGCTCTGACGTCGATTCGACTAGAGCAGACTTCTCCGGAGCTCCATGGTTCGATCTGGAGATGGTCGACTTGGGCTAGCCGATCGGTGATCTCCGAAAAGAAAAAGCAGAGGATGGAGAACCCTTGCTCGGACCATGACTCGATCTAGGGGGAGCCTTACACCCGTTCCACCAAAAAATCTTGGAGATCAATGATCGTGAAGATCTCCTAGATCAAAGGCTCCTAAAAATGAGTCAACAAATCAAAGAACTCCATCATACTCCCTCCTCGCACGGTAGTGATATTTACACTAATCCTTCTTTTTCTTAGAGGATTATGCAGGAACCAATTCCATCGAACTTTAAGCTTTCATAGTTTAAAAGCTACGATGGAATTTCTAATCTGATCGATCATCTGGAGGCCTTCCGAACCATGATGCTGCTTCAAGGTGCATCAGACGCCATCTTATGTCGAGCTTTCTCGTCTACCTTGAAGGAAGTAGCAAAAAATTGGTACTTGATGTTGAGACTAGGTACGATCTTCTTTTTTGATTAGATAAGCCATCAGTTTGTGGCTCACTTCGTCAGCATCCGACGTCCACACTAAGGTTTAGATTTTTTGATGAATATCAAGCAGAAGGAGAAAAAATCCATCTGAACTTATGTCATCCAATTTAATGCTGCTGCATAGGAGGTCCAGGATCTGGACCAGTCTATTGTAATGGCCATACTCAAGGACGATCTTTAGAAAAATAATTTATTATTCTTTCTAGAGAAGAAGTACCCTAGAAACTTTGCCGATCTGCTAGCTCGCACTGAGAGATATATCTGTGCGGAAGAAGCCTTCAGGTTGAAGGATGAGGAAGCCATAGAAAAGTAGCAGGCGGGCGAGTCTAATAAACCCACAGCTGATGGAGGATCGAATGAAGCTCGACCACGCTCATGGACTTCTCCCGAGCACAAATAAGTTCGAACTCTTCCTCGAGCTCATCATCAAAGAAGCTCCAATAGAAGAGCATGAAGAAGTTCTTTCTTCAAAAGATTTCATAACTACGCCCCCCTCGATGCTCCAAAAATGCAAGTATTGATGGAGATCAAGGAGTAACTACCAAGATCGAAAAGGATGCATTCTCATCCTACTCCAAGATGAGATCGTGGAGCTCATTAGGAGAGGCTGACTGGGTCGATTCCTTAGATGTCGATCTGAAGCAAGAGAAGATCGGCCAAGGGCATTATCGCAATCAGAACCATCAATGATGGAGGAACAATAAAAAGATCGACCGCATCTCGACATCATCAATACTATATCTAGGAGACTTACTGCTTTGACGAGCCACCATCTCTCAGCCTCAAAGCTTGGAAAAGCTTGTCCCAAATTGAAAAGGCCCATATAAAATAGAGGAGGTCATCCGGTCCGAAACTTATCGTCTGAAGAAGCTCGGAGGACCAACGCTCTTCCGACCCTGAAATTTAGAAAATCTGAGAATGTACTGCCAGTATTTTTCTTCAATAAAACTCCTCCATTTCAATATTATTATTTTTTGGTGCAAAAACTATGTGATGACAGAAAAGAAGCAATTAAAAGTGGTCATGTTAGGAACAGGAGGAGAATCTTGTCCTAACATGAGCAAGTCGAAGGCCTCGTTCATTTTAGACGAGATGAGGAAAGAGGTTCTGACAACGGTCCTTATGCGCTTATACGATCCGTTAGAAATAGGAGGAGAACCTCGTCCTAATGTGAGAAAAATCGAAGGCCTCGTTCATTTTAGATGAGATGAGGAAAGAGGTCCTGACAATGACCCTTATGTGCCCCTACAGTCCGTTAGGAATAGGAGAAGAATCTCATCCTAACGTGAGCAAAATTGAAGACCTTATTCGTTTTAGATGAGATGGAGGAAGAGGCCTTGACAATAGCCCTTATGTGCCCCCACAGCCTAAGAATCTCGTCCAAACGTAAGCAAAGTCGAAGACCTCATTCATTTTAGACGAGATGGGGAGAGAGGCTCTAACAACGGCCCTTATATGCCCTCACGGCTCGTTAGAAATAGGAGGAGAACCTCGTCCTAACATGAGCAAAGTCGAAGACCTCCGATTATTAAAGATAGGAGGAGGAGAGGCCCATTCAACAGTCCATCTGTGCCCCTATTGCCATGTTAGAAATAGGAGGAGAACCTCATTCTAACATGAGTAAGTCGAAGGCCTCGTTCATTTTAGACGAGATGAGAGGAGAGATTCCAACAACGATCCTAATGTATCCGATAATAGCAGAAGATAAGATCTCCTTCAACCTCGGCTGGAGATAAGATCTACGTCGATCTTCAACTTCAATGTCAATAGAAGATAAGATCTCCTTCAACCTCGACTAGAGATAAGATCTCCCCCAAGCTTCAACGTCAACGTCAACAGGGGATAAGATCTCCTTCAAATTCGACTAGAGATAAGATCTTCTCCGAGCTTCAACGTCAACGTCAATAAGAAATAAGACCTCCTTCAACCTCAGCTGAAGATAAGATCTCCCTCGAGCTTCAGCTTCAACGTCAACTTCAATAGGAGATAAGATCTCCTCTAACCTCGGTTGGAGATAAGATCTTCTCTGAGTTTCAATGTCAACGTCAACAAGAGATAAGATCTCCTTCAACCTCGGCTAGGATAAGTTCTACACCGAGCTTCAACTTTAACGTCAATAAGAGATAAGATCTCCTTCAACCTCGACTGGGAGATAAGATCTCTTCCGCGCTTCAATATCAACTTCAAAAGGAGATAAGATCTCCTTCAATCTTGGTTGGAGATAAGATCTTTTCTGAGCTTCAACTTCAACGTCAACCTCGGCTTGAGATAAGATCTTTTCTCGAGCTTTAACTTCAACATCAACAGAAGAATAAGATCTTCTTCAACCTCGACTGGAGACAAAATCTCTCCTGAGCTTCAACTTCAACGTCAACCTCGGTTGGAGACAAGATCTCCTTCGAGCTTCAACTTCAATGTCAACCTCGGCTGGAGACAAGATCTTCCCTCGAGCTTTTAAGTGTAATGTCAACAGAAGATAAGATCTCCTTCAACCTCGGTTCGAGATAAGATCTCCTTCAACCTCGGCTAGAGATAAGATCTCTTTCGAGCTTCAGCTTCAACGTCAACCTCGGCTGGAGACAAGATCTTTTTCCAAGCTTCAACTTCAACGTCAACCTCGATTGGAGATAAAATCTTTTCAGAGCTTCAACTTCAACTTCAACCTCGATTGGAGATAAGATCTACGTCGAGCTTCAACTTCAACATCAATAGGAGATAAGATCTCCTTCAACCTCGGCTGGAGATAAGATCTCCCCCAAGCTTCAACGTCAACTTCAACAAAAGATAAGATCTCTTTCAACCTCGATTGAAGATTAGATCTTTTTCGAGCTTCAGCTTCAACGTCAACCTTGGCTCGAAATAAGATCTCTCCAAGTTTCAACTTCAACGTCAACAAGAGATAAGATCTTCTTCAACCTCGGTTGGAGACAAGATCGCCTCCGAGCTTCAATTTCAACATCAACCTCGATTGGAATAAGATCTCCCTCGAGCTTCAACTGCAACATCGACAGGAGATAAGATCTCCTTCAACCTTGGCTCGAGATAAGATCTCCTTCAATCTCGATTGGAGATAAGATCTCTTCCGAGCTTCAGCTTCAACGTCAACCTCGGTTGGAAACAAGAATCTCTCTCAAGCTTCAACTTCAACGTCAACTTCGGCTGGAGACAAGATCTCCTTCGAGCTTCAACTTCAACGTCAATCTCGACTAGAGACAAGATCTTTTCCGAGCTTCAACTGTAACGTTAACAGAAGATAAGATCTCCTTCAACCTCAGCTCGAGATAAGATCTCCTTCAACCTCGGCTGAAGATAAGATCTCCTCCGAGCTTCAGCTTCAACGTCAACCTCGGTTCGAGATAAGATCTCCCCTGAGCTTCAACTTCAACGTCAACAGGAGATAAGATCTCCTTCAATCTCGACTGGAGATAAGATCTTCTTCGAACTTCAACTTTAATAGAAGATAAGATCTCTCCCGAGCTTCAATCTCAATGAGTGTAGAAACCAAAATAGGACTTTAGCAGTCATCTTTTTGTACTCCCTTCCTTCAAATTTTGAATTCGAAAGTGGGAGGACTATTGTTGGGGATAAACTCTGCTCCTGTCAAAGTCCAATCTGATGCTTAGCCTAATGTAACTGATAATCATGGAAGAGCTTCGATCAGAAATTCTTTCTTCAGCGATCAAATTCCTTTCGGACTCCTCCAATGGTCAAACCCCTTTCGAACTTCTTCAGCAGCCGAACTTCTCCATCAGCCAAACTTCTCCTTTAGCCGAACTCCTTGCCTTTACCTTCAGTCAAGTTCCTCCAGGAGTCGAACTCTTTCCAAACTTCTCCTTCAGTCAGATTCCTCCAAGAGCCAAACTCCTTCTGAACTTCTCTTTCAGTCAAGTTCCTCCAAGAGTTGAACTCCTTTCGGACTTCTCTTTCAGTCAAGTTTCTCCAAGAGCTGAACTCCTTTCGGACTTCTTCTTCCATCAAATTTTTTTAGGAGCCAAACTATTTTTGCACTTCTTCTTCAGTCGAATTCCTCCAAGAGCCAAACTCCTTCTGAACTTCTCCTTCAGTCAAATTTTTTCAGAAGATAAACTCCTTCCGGACTTCTTCTTCAGTCAGATTCCTCCAGGAACTGAACTTCTCCTTCAGTCAAGTTTCTCCATGAGCCAAACTTCTTCTGAACTTCTCCTTCAGTCAAGTTTCTCTAGGAGTCGAACTCCTTCGGATTTCTCCTTCAGTCAGATTTCTTCATGAGTCAAACTTCTTTCGAACTTCTTCTTCGATCGGATTCCTTTAGGAGCTGAACTTCTCTCAAATTTTTCTTTCAGTCAAGTTCCTCCAAGAGCCGAACTTCTTTCGGATTTTTTTTTAATCAGATTTCTTCAGGAGCCAAACTTCTTCCAGACTTCTCCTTCAGTTAAGTTTCTTCATGAGCCAAACTTCTTCCGAACTTCTCCTTCCATTGGATTCTTTCAGCGAATTACTTTTAGATTTCAACTAGCATTCCTTTCGAATAATTTTCTCTAGCCATATTTCCTTTAGGAGTCCGAACTTCTCTAAAATTTATATATGTTAAAGTTCTTCACCAACTAACGTCTGCTTCCTTCAAATTTAAACTATTAAATATCGACGATATGGCTGTCACTATCAGTCTGACAAAACCTCTCTCTCCGTAGCAAACTCCATGCAGCTCCGAGTGGTCCACTATCGGATGGTTATGGCTGTCACGATCAGTCTAGTGACACCTCTCCCTCCGTAATAAATCTCATGTGGCTCCAAGCGGCCCACAATCGGACGGTATGACTGTCGCTATCAGTCTGCTATAGGCTTTGTCTATAAAAGGAGATCCTTCAAATACATTTTTTCTAAGCTTTCTTCTTCTTTCCAAAACTCTATCGAACTCTTTTCTGAGCACTTCATTTCTATTGGTCAGAAGAGCTGATTTGATCGTCGAAAGGTCCTATCAGAGCCACCACCATCGACTCCGGATGGAACTTTATTTTGCAGGTCACCGACGGTGACCTCTTCTTTCTCAGCTCCAGCTCAATCCGACGTCAACTAGATTCTACACCAATAGTTATTATTTTTAATTTTCTTGGCAGCTCTATGGGGTGAAGGATATACAGTGATCTTTTTATCCTGGCTCATAAATATACAGACATTAGATTGACCACAGAATGTGGCATCCTAATCAAAGAGCCATGGTCTGCCAAGAATGATGCTATCAACTTTCATTGGCAATACATCACACCAAATTTTATCTCGATATGATTGAAATTTGATTGAGACCAGACACCTATGCCTAATGGGGATAGACGAAGCATCTACTCAAGCCACATTAGACGGACTAGGATGATCTATAAGTGTTAAACCTAGGCACGATATAGCATCAGTGGAGATGGCATTGATGCAGCTATTACTATCAATAATTATCTTACATATTTTATTATCTTGTCTAATAAAGATTTGAAAAATAGCATTCCTGCACTGATCTTCACTTTTTTTGGATTGGGTCAACATACATCTAACCACGCCTAATCGTTCTTTAGGTGCAGTTTTAATTTGGATGGTATCATACTCTTCAAAGGTGTCAGCTAATTATGGATCCGCGATATAGACTTCTTCTTCATGGTCATTCTCAGGATTTTTAATTTTAGTTTCTCTTATGTGAAGTGCTCTAGATGGGCATTGACTAACAACTAGGCGTAATCCATTGCACTTGAAGCATTGAATCTTAGAGCTAATCCCTCGGAAAGTCTCTTCAATGACTTCTTTTCCTTTGTCATCCTTCTTGATTGGCAGTGTTGTAGATGGAAGATGACTAACAGGAGTCTGATTTATATTAGATCTTGGGTCTAAAATACCTAGTCTAGGAGGCTCAGGTCGATGAGTGATTGACAACCTCTGAAACCTCTCATAGTCCTAAGCCAATTAGTTGGCCTGCTCTAAATTATAGACCTCTTGCATAAACAGTTCTCTTTGGATATCTTCTCTCAGGCTACCTCTAAACCTACATAAGGTGATAAACGGATCCTCGATCACATTGCAGCGCATAAAAAATTCTTCAAATTTTTCAATATAATTATTGATAGATCTGATTTCCTGGGTTAATCTTTGCCATTGGTTGAGGAGATGTTGTTGATAGGACCCAGAAAGATATTTCTTGCAAAGCTTGTCTTTCATCTCATCCCATGTCCTAATAGGTTATTATCTTCTATGCATAGCCATTCTTTGAACATTGTGCTAGTGTAACTTGGCTTGACCTAACAGCCTTATTTGAGCAAACTTGATTTTTTGACCTTCAGACATGTCATACCAATTGAAGTAATGGTCCATGTCAGCTTTCCAGTTAAGGTACTCTTTAGGATCCAGACTATTCACAAAGCTCGGGCCTTCAACCTTAACACTTCTCATGATACGATCATCCTAATCAGTGGGGTCTCGATAGGATCGATGCATTTGATTGCGACTTCCCTCAAAATCTAGATAATCGTGTTGGTCTCTAGGATCTGTAACTTTGCGAGAGGTGTTCTTAATAGGATGGTTCATGTTGCTTAGTTGTTTAGTTGTTCCTCTTCTAAAGTTCCAACCCTGGCATTTACTGTGTCCAATTTATTATCGATGATTTCAAGACGTCCTAATATTTTTTATAAAGTGGCTTCTAAATTATGTTCTATTATATTAATTGATTGATAAGACTAGATTTGGTATTTGATTCCTAATCTAGTGGTCATGCAAAACTATAATGATTTTTTTTTTTTTTTTTTTGAAAAGAAAGTAAGATGCAAACTAAACAAATAAAAATGTAAAATATACCCTAATCCTTAAAAAAAAAAAAAAGAAAAACTCTGGCTCTTATACCAAAAAGCTGATGTGGGATAAGGCTAACTATCCTAGACCTATCTGACTACTAAAGAGATCGGTGATCAAAATTAATTAAAATAATTAAACTATAAAATAATAGAAAATTAAAGTAAGCAAGAAAATTAACTAAGGATCCATTCATGAATAAAATCCGATATAGGAAGCAACCCAGTTAGCATGCGCACAGATAAGAAGTTAGAAACAGGATCGTTGGTTGTTAAAAAATGAATCGATTGGCTAGGGCTATCAACTCAATTAAATCGAATCTAAGAGAATAAAAGATAGGAAACTAGCATAAAAAGAAATGTAAACAACATCGATTTTAAAATTTCTAAACTAATCCATAAAGAGTTCTCACATTGCATGGGATGTTTCGACTTCTGAGCAAGTGAGATTGGATCCGGAAAGGGTGAGATGACCGACTACTACAAGGTTCATCGCAAGATGGGCTGGATGTCATTGGCCTTGGGTTACGTAAAATAAGAAAGATAAGTCAAAATTTGCAAGATAATACCCCCAACATGCATCAAAATCCAAAATAATCCTAAGAAATATATAAGTTGGCATTGGGCAATGGAGTTACTTTGAAATCCATGCTGCATTCACGATCGTGCAAGCAGAGGGAGGATGTGCAGGGAGAAACTGAGAGTGGCTTCCAAAATTGGGCGACCAGATGGGGCTCGACGATGGACCGAAATGGATGGATCACCGGATCACTGGCGGCGGTGGAGGGCACAGGTGGCGACGATGGTCACTGATGGTGGCAGAAGTTGTTGGTGATGACGGGTGGTGCTCGGTAGTGACGGAGGCTGCTGTAGGCACTGTCGGAAGGAACCAGCCGATGGTTCGGGCAGTCGGGAAACGGGGGAGGGTCGCCGGTGTTGGTGGAGGTCAATGGTGGTTGGGATTCGCCGCTGATGGATGGCGATTGTGGAGAAGCAGGTGATGGGCATCGTCAGGAGTGGAGCCAATTGGGATCGGTCCGGGGTGGTCGAAACAGAGGAGGGAGAAGGGGAGGGGTTTTGAGGGGTCGGAGGAATGGGTTTGGGCAAAACCCACTCGGGCGATGAGGATGAAAGCGGTGGCGTCGCAGTCGAGTAGCGATGAAGGTGGTTGCAGCAGTAGCAGTGGCTCAGCTAGGAAGTGGGTGGTGCGGTGGTGGGAGGGCGATGCGGATGCGGGTGTCCGTGAAGTGGCACGGTGGCATCACTGGGGAAGGGTTGTGAAGGGAGAGGTGGTGCGACGCGTTGACGGTGGCAGTGACCGGCTCGGTTGGGAAATAGGTTGTGAAGGCGACTTGGATTAGCTAGAACAGGGGAGTTGGGATTATGGAGCTTAGAAGAAAGAATAAGCAGGGAAGTAGAAGGGAAAGGAAGAAGAAGAAATAAGCTTGGAGAAGAAGAAATAGCAGAAGAAGCTTAGAAGAAGAGAACAGGAAGAAGAAGAAGAAGAGAGGAAGGAGGAGAAGGAGACTCGGGAAAAAGAAGACAAGTTCAATTAATTTCCGTTCTCTGTCCGATTAAAAAAAAAAAAAAAAAACCATTATATGATGGGCTTTAACCGCAACAAATTTCATCACAGATTAACAACACCCCTAAAAAACAAAAAAAATATTTTTTAACAACCAAATTCCAATTTATACTTTAAAATACATACATAAATTAAAAAATAAATATATTTAATTTTATACATTTATATATATCTAGATAATATAAAATTAAAATAAAATAAATAAAATACATCGATAATCATGCTACTAAATAATGTCCTCATCAAATTATAGAGAGAGGAGGGAGCCTCGGCCCTCATTTAGAGAGAGAAAAATAAAGAAGGGGATGAAGAGAAGGAGAGGAAGAGACTAGCCTTTAAAGAACCGTGGAGGAGATCCTTCTTCCTACCCTCTATTGGATCAAAAGGCTTTTATTTTAATCATTATATATTTTTTTGCCAACTTCACTTTAAGTTAGCAAAAATAAATAAATAAATAAAAACTTATCGTGGCTCTTTGGCGGCTATTATTGGCCTTCCTATCCTTTTTTATTTCCTTCCTTCCCCACTCTCTCTACTTTATTAGTTCAAATCTAGCATGGAACTATATAAGGACGTACTAATCATATCATTAACCCATTGGTATGGGCTCCAATATCAATAAAATGAATCTTGCTACCACCAATAGATGGTTTAGATTATTTTTTTTATCAAAATAAAAAAAGTTTTTATTATATGTAATGATTATGATTTTTTTTTTACAGGTGCATACAGTTTGGATGTAAAAAAATAGCATTTCAATGAAAAAAATAGCATTTTATCAATAATTTTTTTTTATTTGTAATCTAATATATATATATATTAAAATAGAGACATCTGCGTTGGTAGAGCTTCTATTCATCATATATTTTCAAAAAAAAAAATTATTTCAAAAAAAATATGGTTGACCTATTTTTGTAAATTACTTGAAATTATGAATCACAGATTATTTAGAAAAAAATCTTTCTCAAAAAAAAATTTTATTTGAAAAAAAGTGATGGAAGAAGGATAAGTTCGATGGGGACTCCTTAAAAGAAAAGTGGAAGGAGAGGTGGAAAAAAAGATTTTTAAAGTTTAGATATCTAATTTTTTTTAAAAAAAAGAAAGATTTCTAAAGTTTAGATTTTTAAATTTTTAATTAAAAAAAATTTTGATTTCTGAAATTGAGATTTCTTATGAGTCATCAGTTAGAGATATGCTCACTAACAAATTCCTAATTAGGATCTGATAAGGTTGTTGCTTATCACTGCCTTTTCCTATAAAAGATGAAAATCTTTTTAAAAAATCTTTTAAAAGATGGAAATCTTTTATTCATAAAGGATAGTCGCCGCAATAGCCTTCATCTGATCTCTGAGTTGAGGACAATCTTTGACTCAATGCCCCAACTCATCACACTTTTAGCATATGATCTTGCTCAAATCCCCCATTTTGGACTTGGACCACTCATCTTGCGATCCTTTACCGTTTTATCTTCTGCCCCTATCACCTTCAGGCACCGTCATAGCCGAGTAGTCATCTAAACTCGAGGCTCAATTCTTTCGCCTGAAAATTTTATTATGGATAATTATATAAATAACCTCTTCTATCTTGATGGTACTCTTTTTTACAAGCAAAGTAATCATCAAAGTTTCAAAAGATGAAGAAAATGATAAAAATAAGATCAATATCCTGATCTTCTCCTCAATCTTTTTTATCAATACTGAGAAGATCGATAAGAATCTTTTAAAAGTTACTAAGATGCTCCTGCATACTCTACCCCTCAGTCATCCACAGCTAATAAAACTGCTTCTAGAGAAAGAAAATATTGGTAAGTAACTTCATCATGTACATCTTCTCGAGCTTCGACCACATTATTATCGAAAAAGTCTCGCTACCTACTTGGATCACTACATCATTCGCCAAGTATAAGCAGATCATACTCACTGTCTGCATTTGGAGCCACTTCTAATTCTTCATCTCCATAGTAGCTGGCATTTTCTCGCACAAGAGAGCATCAATCAATCCTTGTTAGATAAGTATGTCTTTCACCTTTAGTTGCCACAAAAAAAAATTACTCTTCCTATCAAATCGATTGATATCCATCTTGATTGAGCCTATTTTTTTCATCTTCTTCGATCTTGATAAACACCACCATAATCTAAATACTCTAGTACAATCTGATACCAATTATCATGATATCACTTGCTCTGGCACCACCTCTTAAAAAGATCTCTTATGCAAAATATGGAACCTCCAAGTCCAGGATCGGTATATCGGTGATGATGTTGACACTGCAATAGAAAAAAAGATGAGATAAAAAAAGGACACGATCAAATATATGGATTAAGCCAAGGCTTACCTTCATGGGGCATGCAAGCTTTACTATGAAAAAAAATTTATAAGAGAATATCACACCCTCGACTCTCATACATTAATCTCTCTCTCTTAACAATAAGCACTCTTCCTCATAAAGCTTTCTTTTTAGAAGACTCCTATAGCTTTGACTGCTTCCTGACAGTCTGCCCCAAGGCTCCTGCTTCTGTTCTTTACTAGCTCCTCTCGATTTGTTGCCTATGATCTGTCGAGCCACGTCGAATGCCCTCTGCCTCCTGCCTATAAGGCCTTTTAAAGATCTTAAATCAAGTCCAATCTAAGTCCAACACAATCTAGGACTCCCAACAATATCCAAATCAACCTCCTGACCATTGGATCAAATCGTAACATCCCAGAGCTATCTAATCATGCAATGCAATGAAAATAGCCCTAAACTAGCCTATAGACCCCGCATTCTATCCATAGACCCTTAAGCGGTCCACGCACGATGCGTGGACTGCATTAGACCCCATGAACTAAGCCAAACAAGCGCATAGACTGCGTGATGCGAGATAGCCTAAAAAAAAAAGAAAAAAAATACAAAGCTTCCTTCCGTTCGTCAATAATAAATCACGTCCGATCATGGTACATTATTTTCAGGATAGACAGTATAGTTGCTTATACTCTGCTCGGCAGGCATGACTGATTGACATGGAATCAAAGCACGATCAAACTAAATGATGCTGATGAATGCCATTTTAGAGATCAGTAAATAACTAGCAATAATAAAGTAAATTGACAGATAGCAGAAATTAAACATGCTCATGAATAATTATAAAAAAAAAATATAAATAGAATGAAGGATAGCAAGAAATTAAGCACGCAAGAAATTCAAAAAAAGATAAGAAGAATTCGGATCGTGGTAGTTAAGAAACTACTCTGATTAGGATTCTTAATCTTTTAACCAAGCAGATCCATCGATAAAAAATTGAATCTTTACCAACATCAGATCTAAAAAAAATAAATAAAAAAAATTAAAGATCAGTTGAGAAGGAACGAAGGTCCTTGTCAACATTTGATCTGTAGAATAATAGATCACTCTTTTTTTCTCTGCATGATAGATAAAAATCTTAGAGGAGACAGATCTTCTTTTAGTAGAATAGGCTTATGTAGGTAGATGGTGAAGACGAATTGGGGTCAAAGGAATACTGAATCTCAAGAAAATAAAGATTAAAGAGATAGAAAAAGGTGGGCCTCACACCCTCTCCTTGTAGGACGATTTTGGATCTCACACCCTCTCCCTCTTGGAGTGACCAACATAAGTATTTATGAAAATTGTAAATTGATTGATTCATTCATTGTGTCATTCATGAAAGATACATAGATTTATATATGATCCTAGGGGTCTTATTTTTTTAGGAATCCTATTTTCTTTACAAGAAAAAAATCAACCCTTCCAACAAAAAAGTAAAATATTATGTATGATTTTCAAATATAATAATATATCATATCTATCTTTTATGGAACCATAGGAAAGAAATCAGTCTTTTAACAAAATAAGTAAGAAATCAAGAACTCTTAAGAAATCCTAGGAAAGAAAAAGAACTTCATGTGGGCGCTTGATGCCTGGCACAACTTGGCATGAGGATCCTTGGGCATGGCACATGCTGACGTGTGTATTTCCTTCCTGGGCATGTAGAGGGTGGTGGCTCCAAAGATGACGTGGATCAAGCTTGCTTCTTTATGATGGTCTCTTTCCAAATAAGGCTCAATCCAAAATAAACCCAAGTATGGTCCTATGGACCCAAAACTAAATGCATCAAAAGAACTAATTGATTAAATCAAAATGAACTAGAATAAAATAACTTGAAGCAGAGTTATTTTGATATGACTTCTTCAATCCAAATTGAATCTAAATTATGTTGCCGACTTCTGTTGGCTTTGGTGTCCGCACCAATTCTCTCAGAGTGGAGAGAACTCGATCCTATTGAGTGGAGGTCGATTTTGCTCTAATGATGCTCAAGCAAATCGGGATCAATACGCTGCAGCTCTTCTCGAGTGATTCCAGATATTCCTTGGAACTTCGGTCGATCCTCGCCATCAAACTAAATACCGCTAATAGCCTCGACTCCGGGTGGAGATGATCTGCTCACCCAAAATTCTCTCAATCTGATCATGCTTTGACATTTTGGTCGGTGGACATTCAGGAATAGGCTCTCTCTCAAAGGTTGGTTTAGGCTCAAATGGCTCATCAGATATCCAAGTTGGCTCTTTATAGGCGACGAGATCTGCAACGTTAAAAGTAGAACTAATCCCAAAATCAGAAGGTAAATTCACAATATATGCATTTGGTTCGATCTTCTTTAAAATCTTAAATGGATCTGCTCCTCGAGCATGAAACTTCTTGATGGTTCCTGGTGGAAATCATTCAAACGTCATTCAATCCATCACATAGTCTTCCTTCCGCAAACTCTTAGGCACATTAATGACAATCTGCATTCTATTTATAAACTTTATTACTAATACTAATTTTTTTACTGATCTCTTTATGTAAACTCTTGACATGCTGTGCAAATGACTTTACAGATTTGAAAATTCTAGCATGCATGGATAGTGGGATAAGGTCTATTGATTTTTTAGGTTGATATCCATGAACTACTTCCTTGGGATGATCTATCTTAGGGTCCTCACGAACTTCTCTCGTAGCAATCATCCAAACTGATGATCCTTTATTTACGGTCATCTTTAATTCCTTAGCATCTATCAGATGGAGGCTTTTTTTTATATATTTTCTTTTGGTCCACTGTCTATCTTTCTATTGGTAGCCTTAGATGGGGAAGGATTGATCATGATTTTTTTACCTTTATGAGTGAAACTACAGGAGTTGGTTCGGCCATAAATCATAACATCATTATCAAACAGCCAAGGCCGACCTAATATGATACTTCCGACTTCCATGGGTAAGACATCGCACCAAACATGATCCTGATAAGGATGAAGTTGGATGAGAACACGGCATCTAAGTTTGATGAAAATAGAGAAAAAATTTATCCAAGACACATGGTATGGACTGGGATGATCTACAGGAGCTAATCCTAATCGCTTAACCATATCGGTAGAGATGGCGTTGATACAGCTATAATTATCAATGATCATCTTACAAATTTTATTACTAAATTTTATGAAGATATGAAAAATAGAAGTCCTACGCCAGTCTTCACTCTCCTTAGTCTGTGCTAGAACATACCTAATGACTCCAAGCCTAAGGTCTGATTCCGGTGCAACAAAACTTAGGATTTTCTCAGTACTCTCAAACTGCTCGGCTAAGTCTGGATCAGCTTCATAAACTTCCTCCTCAATATTTTTTAGAGTTTTCTCTTTTAATTCTTCCTTAAATAATGATCGATTGGAATATTGTGCAGCAAAATGACCGTAACCATGGCACTTGAAGTAGTAGAATTGAGAACTACTTTTCTTAGATAACTCTCCTGCAACTCATTTTTCTTTATCTTCTTTTCTCATAATAGAATTTGTAGGTGAAGGTCCATTACTAGGAGTCTGGGTAGTATTAGGTCTCGATCCAGAAGGGGTTACTCGACAAGGTTCAAGACGATGAATAATCGAATACCTAAAAAATCTCTCAAAGTCTAGGGCAAGTTGATAAGCTTGTTCTAATGTGGTTACCTCTCGCAAAAAGAGCTCACACTGGATATCTTCTCATAATTCAGCTCTAAATCTAGATAAGATAACAATCCTATCTTCAGTTACTCCACATCTCATGAGGTACTCATCAAATCTCGTGATGTACTCTGTGACTGATCTATTTTCTTGAGTAAATCTCTATCACTGATCTAAAAGTCTTTATTGATAGGAGGTGGGGAGGTATTTTTCTCTAAGTTTCTCCTTCATTTCATCCTAGGTTTCTATCGGATCTTATTTTCTCTAGTTGAGAAGACGTTCAACACTTTTTCAATAAAGTCGGACTTGCCTAACCAACTTCATCCTAGCAAACCTAACTCTTCTTGCTTCAGATATTTCGTACCATCCAAAATAGTGGTCCATGCTCGATTTTCAATCTAGGTACTCTCTTAAATCTAGACAACCATCAAAACTTAGGATTTCGATCTTTACATTCCTAAGGACATGCTCATCCTGATCGAACTGATTATGATAGGGGCGTGCTGCTATAGGTCGATCTTGATCGACGTTCCTTTTTCTCTATCATATAGGTAGTTGGAGAGACTCAGGTTCAGATTGTCTTTGCCTAGCTTTTTCTAGTACCGTTATTCTTTCACTCATGGTTTTCATAAAATCATTCATATCATCAAACTTCTTAGTTAGGGCATTAATGATGGTTACTATATTGGGATCCATGTTGGTACTGGATGAAAAAGTAGGACGTTGGTACTGGATACCTGATCTAGTGGTCATGCAAGTTCAGGATGCAAGAATAAGATGCAGTAAAAAAAAATACTAGAAAGTAAATTACGAAATTTAAATTATGAAAATTTAACTTGTAGAAATTTTAAATTGCAGAATTTAAACTAAAGCCTTAACCAATCCGACTCTGATATCAAATTGATGCGGGACAGTCTAAAAAAAAAATAAATACAAAGCTTTCTTCCATTCGTCAATAATAAATCACGTCTAATCATGGCACATTATTTTCAGGACAGACAGTATAGTTGCCTATACTCTGCTCGGGAGGCGTGACTGATTGACATAGGATCAAAGCACGATCAATCTAAATGATGCTGATGAATGCCATTTTAGAGATCAGTAAATAACTAGCAATAATAAAGTAAATTAACAGATAGCAGAAATTAAACATGCTCATGAATAATTATAAAAAAAAATATAAATAGAATAAAGGATAGCAAGAAATTAAGCCTGCAAGAAATTCAAAAAAAGATAAGAAGAATTCGGATCGTGGTAGTTAAGAAACTACTCTGATTAGGGTTCTTAATCTTTTAACCAAGCAGATCCATCGATAAAAAATTAGATCTTTACCAACATCAAATTTAGAAAAAATAAATAAAAAAAATTAAAGATCAGTTGAGAAGGAACGAAGGTCCTTGTCAACATTTGATCTGTAGAATAATAGATCACTCTTTTTTTCTCTGCATGATAGATAAAAATCTTAGAGGAGACAGATCTTCTTTTAGTAGAATAGGCTTATATAGATAGATGGTGAAGACGAATTGGGGTCATAAGAACACTGAATCTCAAGAAAATAAAGATTAAAGAGATAGAAAAAGGTGGGCCTCACACCCTTCCCTTGTGGGACGATTTTGGATCTCACACCCTCTCCCTCTTGGAGTGACCAACATAAGTATTTATGAAAATTGTAAATTGATTGATTCATTCATTATGTCATTCATGAAAGATACATGGATTTATATATGATCCTAGGAATCTTATTTCTTTAGGAATCCTATTTTCTTTACAAGAAAAAAATCAACCCTTCCAACAAAAAAGTAAAATATTATGTATGGTTTCCAAATACAATAATATATCATATCTATCTTTTATGGAACCATAGGAAAGAAATCAGTCTTTTAACAAAATAAGTAAGAAATCAAGAACTCTTAAGAAATCCTAGGAAAGAAAAAGAACTTCATGTGGGCGCTTGATGCCTGGCACAACTTGGCATGAGGATCCTTGGGCATGGCACATGCTGATGTGTGTATTTCCTTCCTGGGCATGTAGAGGGTGGTCGCTCCAAAGATGACGTGGACAAAGCTTGCTTCTTTATGATGGTCTCTTTCCAAATAAGGCTTAATCCAAAATAAGCCCAAGTATGGTCCTATGGACCCAAAACTAAATGCATCAAAAGAACTAATTGATTAAATCAAAATGATTAGAATAAAATAACTGAAGCAGAGTTATTTTGATATGACTTCTTCAATCCAAATTGAATCTAAATTATGTTGCCGACTTCTGTTGGCTTTGGTGTCCGCACCAATTCTCTCAGGGTGGAAAGAACTCGATCCTATCGAGTGGAGGTCGATTTTGCTCTAATGACGCTCAAGCAAATCGAGATCAATACACTGCAGCTCTTCTCGAGTGATTCAGATATCCTTGGACTTCGGTCGATCTCGCCATCAAACTAAATACCGCTAATAGCCTCGACTCTGGATGGAGATGATCTGCTCATCCAAAATTCTCTCAATCTGATCATGCTTTGACATTTTGGTCGGTGGACATTCAGGAATAGGCTCTCTCTCAAAGGTTGGTTCAGGCTCAAATGGCTCATCAGATATCCAAGTTGGCTCTTTATAGGCGACGAGATCTACAACGTTAAAAGTAGAACTAATCCCAAAATCAGAAGGTAAATTCACAACATATGCATTTGGTTCGATCTTCTTTAAAATCTTAAATGGATCTGCTCCTCGAGCATGAAACTTCTTGATGGTTCCTGGTGGAAATCGTTTAAACGTCATTCAATCCATCACATAGTCTTCTTCCGCAAACTCTTAGGCACATTAATGACAATCTGTATTTTATTTATAAACTTTATTACTAATACTAATTTTTTTACTGATCTCTTTATGTAAACTCTTGACATGCTGTGCAAATGACTTTACAGATTTGAAAATTCTAGCATGCATGGATAGTGGGATAAGGTCTATTGATTTTTTAGGTTGATATCCATGAACTACTTCCTTGGGATGATCTATCTTAGGGTCCTCACGAATTTCTCTCGTAGCAATCATCCAAACTGATGATCTTTTACTTACGGTCATCTTTAATTCCTTAGCATCTATCAGATGGAGGCTTTTTTTTATGTTTTCTTTTGGTCCACTGTCTATCTTTCTATTGATAGCCTTAGATGGGGAAGGATTGATCATGATTTTTTTACCCTTATGAGTGAAACTACAGGAGTTGGTTCGGCCATAAATCGTAACATCATTGTCAAACAGCCAAGGCCGACCTAATATGATACTTCCGACTTCCATGGGTAAGACATCGCACCAAACATGATCCTGATAAGAATGAAGTTGGATGAGAACACGGCATCTAAGTTTGATGAAAATAGAGAAAAAATTTATCCAAGACACATGGTTTGGACTGGGATGATCTACAGGAGCTAATCCTAATCGCTTAACCATATCGATAGAGATGGCGTTGATACAACTATAATTATCAATGATCATCTTACAAATTTTATCACTAAATTTTATGAAGATATGAAAAATAGAAGTCCTACGCCAGTCTTCACTCTCCTTAGTCTGTGCTAGAACATACCTAACGACTCCAAGCCTAAGGTCTGATTCCGGTGCAACAAAATTTAGGATTTTCTCAGTACTCTCAAACTGCTCGGCTAAGTCTGGATCAGCTTCATAAACTTTCTCCTCAATATTTTTTAGAGTTTCCTCTTTTAATTCTTCCTTAAATAATGATCGATTGGAATATTGTGCAGCAAAATGACCATAACCATGGCACTTGAAGTAGTGGAATTGAGAACTACTTTTCTTAGATAACTCTTCTGTAACTCATTTTCCTTTATCTTCTTTTCTCATAATAGAATTTGTAGGTGAAGGTCCATTACTAGGAGTCTGGGTAGTATTAGGTCTCGATCCAGAAGGGGTTACTCGGCAAGGTTCAAGACGATGAATAATCAAATACCTAAAAAATCTCTCAAAGTCTAGGGCAAGTTGATAAGCTTGTTCTAACGTGGTTATCTCTCGCAAAAAGAGCTCACACTGGATATCTTCTCATAATTCAGCTCTAAATCTAGATAAGGTAACAATCCTATCTTCAGTTACTCTATATCTCATGAGGTACTCATCAAATCTCGTGATGTACTCTGTGACTGATCTATTTTCTTGAGTAAGTCTCTGTCACTGATCTAAAAGTCTTTATTGGTAGGAGGTGGAGAGGTATTTTTCTCTAAGTTTCTCCTTCATTTCATCCTAGGTTTCTATCGGATCTTATTTTCTCTGGTTGAGAAGACGTTCAACACTTTTTCAATAAAGTCGGACTTGCCTAACCAACTTCATCCTAGCAAACCTAAGTCTTCTTGCTTCAGATATTTCATACCATCCAAAATAGTGGTCCATGCTCGATTTTCAATCTAGGTACTCTCTCAGATCTAGACAACCATCAAAACTTAGGATTTCGATCTTTACATTCCTAAGGACATGCTCATCCTGATCGAACTGGTTATGATGGGGGCGTGCTGCTATAGGTCGATCTATATCGACGTTCCTTTTTCTCTATCATATAGGTAGTTGGAGAGACTCAGGTTCAGATTGTCTTTGCCTAGCTTCTTCTAGTACTGTTATTCTTTCACTCATGGTTTTCATAAAATCATTCATATCATCAAACTTCTTAGTTAGGGCATTAATGATGGCTACTATATTGAGATCCATGTTGGTACTGGATGAAAAAGTAGGACGTTGGTACTGGATACCTGATCTAGTGGTCATGCAAGTTTAGGATGCAAGAATAAGATGCAGTAAAAAAAAAAATACTAGAAAGTAAATTACGAAATTTAAATTGTGAAAATTTAACTTGTAGGAATTTTAAATTGCAGAATTTAAACTAAAGCCTTAACTAATCCGACTCTAATATCAAATTAATGCGGGACAGTCTAAAAAAAAAATAAATACAAAGCTTTCTTCCATTTGTCAATAATAAATCACGTCCGATCATGGTACATTATTTTTAGGACAGACAGTATAGTTGCCTATACTTTGCTCGGGAGGTGTGACTGATTGACATGGGACCAAAGTACGATCAATCTAAATGATGCTGATGAATGTCATTTTAGAGATCAGTAAATAACTAGCAATAATAAAGTAAATTGACAGATAGCAGAAATTAAACATGCTCATAAATAATTACAAAAAAAAATATAAATAGAATGGAGGATAGCAAGAAATTAAGCCCGCAAGAAATTCAAAAAAAGATAAGAAGAATCCGGATCGTGGTAGTTAAGAAACTACTCTGATTAGGGTTCTTAATCTTTTAACCAAGCAGATCCATCGATAAAAAATTGGATCTTTACCAACATCAGATCTAAAAAAAATAAATAAAAAAAATTAAAGATCAGTTGAGAAGGAACAAAGGTCCTTGTCAACATTTGATCTGTAGAATAATAGATCACTCTTTTTTTCTCTGCATGATAGATAAAAATCTTAGAGGAGACAGATCTTCTTTTAGTAGAATAGGCTTATGTATGTAGATGGTGAAGATGAATTGGGGTCATAGGAACACTGAATCTCAAAAAAATAAAGATTAAAGAGATAGAAAAAGATGGGCCTCACACCCTTCCCTTGTGGGACGATTTTGGATCTCACACCCTCTCCCTCTTGGAGTGACCAACATAAGTATTTATGGGAATTGTAAATCAATTGATTCATTCATTGTCTCATTCATGAAAGATACATGGATTTATATATGATCCTAGGGGTCTTATTTCTTTAGGAATCCTATTTTCTTTACAAGAAAAAAATCAACCCTTCCAACAAAAAAGTAAAATATTATGTATGGTTTCCAAATACAATAATATATCATATCTATCTTTTATGGAACCATAGAAAAAAAATCAGTCTTTTAACAAAATAAGTAAGAAATCAAGAACTCTTAAGGAATCCTAGGAAAGAAAAAGAACTCCATGTGGGTGCTTGATGCCTGGCACAACTTAGCATGAGGATCCTTGGGCATGGCACATGCTGATGTGTGTATTTCCTTCCTGGGCATGTAGAGGGTTGTGGCTCCAAAGATGACATGGACCAAGCTTGCTTCTTTATGATGGTTTCTTTCCTAATAAGGCTCAATCCAAAATAAACCCAAGTATGATCCTATGGATCCAAAACTAAATACATCAAAAGAACTAATTGATTAAATCAAAAGGACTAGAATAAAATAACTGAAGTAGAGTTATTCTGATATGACTTCTTCAATCTAAATTGAATATAAATTATGTTGCCAACTTTTGTTGGCTCTGGTGTCCACACCACTGCACCTCTCTCGTAGTGGATCATGCCATGCGTGGATTGCCATGCACCAGATGGTTTGGGCTGCTCCTGCATGTAGGCTGGATGCACCCATGCACAGCATAGGTGTGCATGTAAGCTGGATGCACCCATGCGCTGGGCTTGCCCACATGCACACCTATGTTGTGCGTGCTTGCCTAGGCCTATGCCTATGTGCAGGCTACGTGCATGCTAGGCTAGGCCTTGTCATAGGCCTGATTCTAGGCTTCTTCTACATGATTCCTCCATTTGAGCATGTCGTGGGTTCGCTGTGGATTGAATTCGAGGTATTTTTCTCAACACATAGCCTATTGCTGCCTTTTTCTATAAAAGATAGAAATATGTTTGTCAGAGATATTTTTGTAATCAAGTTCGTACATTGGTATATTTTCTATCTATTTTGAACTCGAATATGCTACTACCATTAGTGCCAATGGTAGCCGATGGGTGACATTATCGGTGCTGCCATCGAGAGAGTTGGAGGTATGGGAGGAGATGATCAAAGAAGAAGAAAGAGAGATGAAAAGGTTTAAAAATAGTTAAATATACTTTTTTAGAAATGGTTAAATTTTTTGTACATCGCATCCGGTGTAAAAAAAATTCACTATCCCATCTGATTAGGCCATATAGCCATTGCTTTCAATTCAAATTAAATGCCTATAAATCTACTTGATCGTTTGAAATTTTGAATGATAAAAATATCTTTTATTTTTTAAAAAAATTATGATATTCTGTGATCATATTATGACATCATATAATCAAATTATGACTCCCGACATAGGATATCATAAGAAAGAGGTATTTTTATCATTTAAAATTTCATATATTTTTAATAATGAAAATATTTTTTTCTTTTTTTGATGTTTGGAAGAAAAAATATGGCAAGATATTATAATTTTACTGCAGGATATCACAATTTTTTTAGAAAAAATATATATTTTCATCATTTAAAATTTTAAATAAAAAATAAAACTACAGGTATTAAATACATGTTGGAAAGTATTGGCTATATAGCCCAATTAGATAGGACGATGCATTCCTTTTACATCGGATGTGGTGTACAAAAAATTTCTCTTTTATAGATATTTTGGTGATTGGATACCAAACAGCATGGGTACTTAGGTACTTCGCTAAGGCTTTGAAATAAGAAAAAAAAGCTTTATTTGTAACCAACTCCTCCGAGAGTATTATACCGTCAAGAAAGTTTTTTTCTCTTTTTCATTACCTTCTTTGCCAAGTTCTTTATAAATGCAATATTACCATTAGAAAATAGTGGGCTTCTGTACTCATCATCCATGATGATTAACTCATGCATGAGTTTGAAAGAAATTTTTTTTGAAATCATACTTTTTTTTTTCGTTTGAATCTACATGTGAGTCGGTCACTATAGACAGTGAGAAAAGAATTTTTCTTGTTGCTGAAGGATCTGGTATAAATCTCATGGACTTTGGACAAGGTCTAATTTGCAAGTCCATGAGAATAGGCTCAAATCAGATACATTGAACAAAATAATTTGTCGATTGAGTAGTGGTACAGGTGCTTTGTTTCTATGGGAGTGGAGTTAGGTCCCAACTTCCCCCAACTTTTTTTTTTTTTTTAACTAGAAAAAAGAAAATGGTTTCAAACGATTTAATTTTTCGTTTCTGATGCAACATCAAGGAAAAGATATTTTACTAATTCCACAACTGTGCCGTGGCTTATTTTACACAAGCGAAACCAAGAAGCGCAGGAAGCCTTTAGGCAGCACCGCGAGTCGCCGACCGCAAAAGGTTCGGGCGCCCCGTCTCGCAAGATTTACCGACCCTTTATATATATATATATATACCCCGTCTCGCAAGATTTGCCGACCCTTTATATATATATATATTTATATATGTTAAAAGGCAAGATATGCGCCGATCGTAAACGAGGCGACGGACCAGCCCCTCTCTAAACCCTCATCCTTCGTTTGCCCTCGCCCTCCATTCCCCTAATCCCAGTCCTCTCGACCAGTCCCGAGCCCTCGTTTCGGTTCGGTGCCCCTCGAATCCATTCGCTTCTCTTCTCTCTCTTCCCGCCGTTGCCGCGCCTGGACCTTCTGGTATCTCCTTCCAGCTGAGCCGACCGAGTGCAGAGAGAGACAGAGAGAGAGAGAGAGACATCGAGGGAAGGAGAAGAAACGGGACGCTATGAGCCGCTACGATAGCCGTGCCACCGATCCTGGATCCTATCGGCGAAGGTAATCGCTAAACCCTAACCCTAATCCGTCAATAACAAGGGGAAGAAGCAGAAGAAGAAGTTTCGATGGGTTTTTTTCAGCCTAGCCATGCCTTTCCTGTTTCATTGCAGTGATGCGGGATTCGGGGTTGGTTCTCAGAGCTACGGCAGGGGCTATGAGTCCTCGAGCAAAAGAGAAGCGGAGGTTAGCGCCGACTTGGACGGGCTGACTCCCTTCGAGAAAAATTTCTACGTCGAGTCCCCTTCCGTGTTGGCCATGACTGAGTCCGAGGTGGAGGCCTACCGCCGCAAGAGGGAGATCACGATCGAGGGTCGCGACGTGCCCAAGCCCATCAGAGAGTTCCGGGATGCCGGATTTCCGGGTAATCTTCCTTTCCTCATCTCGCTTGGGAATAATTTTTTTCGTGCTCTGCAATTGTCAAGAATATGCCATTCTTGAAGCTGGGTGGGAGGTGTTATCTTCTTCCATGGAATTTTCGGTATGTGCGGGTCCTGAAAGATGAAATCTTGAAGAAGAATTAGTCTCGGGCAGGTCATGTAATGGTTGGTAGGGCAAGTGATTTAGATCCCTTTTGTCTCTCCATACATGCATTTCAAACATGTGTCATTTCTCTAATGCATGTAGTAATGAGAATGCCTGCTGAAGGGGAGAGAGTTTGAACATTTTTATTTTATTTGGCTTTTAATGATCAAATTAGTCAAGGTGTATGCAGTATGTATTAGTATTTTAACTTGGTGGGTCTGTATTAGGGCGATTAAAGAATTGATGCATGCCTCACCAAGAATGTCAACATACCTCGCCGATATATCAGTTATGATTATTAAGTAATAAAATATAATCAGTAAAGCTCAAACTGTCCTTCGTAGCTGCTAACTTAGTTGTTCTATTTAAATTTCCCCTGATCATCGGAAAAATGTCATAGAAAATAAACCATACGAAAAGAAATGGATAAGGTGGTATCTATTAGGAACCAGAGCCCAGAAATATGGTTCAACGCCACAATTCTGTCCATGCAAACGAAGATGACGTGGATATATAGCTAAAACTACCATTTGACTGATGGCATCTATTAGGATTTTTTTCTTGCTTTTTGAATGTATATATGTTCTGGTTCTGTTAAACAATTTAAATTCCAACTTGAGATTACACCTTGTGTATCCTACAATATCAGGTTTTTTGGTTGAAATAAAATCATGAGAAGAGCACCTCCCTAGGCCTCAATCTATAAAGAGTAGGGTGTGGCTATTGTAATAAACTAAGCTAGTAAGAACCTATCTCAGTTGTGTTCACTTATCATTAAAGCATGTGAGTTGAGGCCCTAAGGGGATGCCAAGGAGACTCTTGCAGGAAGGCTATGTGGAGAAATTATTCCTTCGGAAAAAAAAAAAAAAAAAAGCTAGAGGCTTATACCTTTTCTTTTCTTTTTTTTTCCCTTTCTGATTTGATTCTTTTTCTCTCATGTTTAATTAGATCATTATGTTTTATAGAATACATGTACCTTGATGTATATATGTATGCAATATATACATATTACATAGGAAGTTACATATGACTATATAGCTATACTTTCCTCATGTTCACTAGAAGGCTTGGTATACACTATACAGGGTTCACAAATTGATGTAACCTCTGTCACATCAAGGATGTATATATGCTCTTTAGTTCATGAGCATGCTAGAGTTCATCTATTTATCATTCCTCCTTGATTTTGTTAAGGACTGCACTCTGCTTTCCTGCATCATTGGATGGTACGATAATCCCTGGAGAGTGAAGAGAAATTATTATTTTCTATTTTCTGACAGACCCATTAGTATTTTCTTATGTTAGTGTTTTTTTTTTTTTTTAATGTTTTCTGCAAAATAGCTGCTCAAAGAAAAGTTCTTTGTGATTTTATATATATATCTTGTGTCTTGTTTGCATGATAACCTATTTTTATATACTGTCAATTCTCCAGATTATATTATGCAAGAGATTAATAAAGCTGGATTTGTTGAGCCTACTCCTATTCAATCACAGGGCTGGCCAATGGCTTTAAAGGGTCGTGATCTTATTGGCATTGCCGAAACAGGATCAGGAAAGACACTTGCCTATCTGTTACCTGCAATTGTTCATGTTAATGCTCAGCCAATTTTAGGTGGAATTCTTGATTCATTTTCTGTTGATTGTCATTTAAATACACTTGGTGCCTACATCTAATTTTTCTGCTACAACAATTGTTTTTTTAAGCTCCTGGTGATGGCCCAATTGTTTTGGTGTTGGCTCCTACTCGTGAACTTGCTGTCCAGATACAACAAGAAGCAACTAAATTTGGGGCATCATCAAGGATAAAAAGCACTTGTATATATGGTGGGGTTCCAAAGGGTCCTCAGGTTCGAGATCTTCAGAAAGGTACATGATAATCATTAGATTGTGTGTCTTATATATACATACATACATACATAGAACACATACACATCCACATACATACATATATATACACACACATGCACATACATACACATGCACGCACGCACGCACGCACGCACATACATTTACATAGATTCACACACACGTGCACACACACACAGAGAGAGATACATACATACATATATATATATATATATATATATGTATATATATATATGTATGTATATATATGTATGTATATGTATATATATATGTTTATGTATATATGTGTGTGTGTGTATGGGGCAGACTTGGGTAAGGTCGATCGGATTTGGGCTCAGATCCGGTCAGATCAAAGTTGGATAATGAGGGTCCTACATCGATGATCCAAGTTGTTGGATGTAATCTACCATCTCAAAATTGCTTGCACACCAAAAACTGTGATTTGAAGACCTCTAGCCTATGCATCAAGTGATCAAAAAACACATATAATTCAATTTTATTTAGGAAGTTCAATTTTTGACAACTTGATGCATAGGCCGGCGGTCGTTAAATTATATGATTTTGTGTGTACAAGTAGTTTTAAGATAGTAAATCACATTTAATAGCTTAGATCATTGATGTAAAACCTTTATTATAGAGTTTTGATCTGACCAGGACTGAGTCCAAATTTGGACGACTTGACTCTAGTCTGGCTCTCTCTCTCTCTCTCTATATATATATATATATGTATATGTATATGTGTATATGTATGTATATGTATATATGTATATATGTATGTATGTATATATATATATATGTATATGTGTATGTATGTATACACACATATACATATACGTACATGTATGTATATATAGATGTACATATATGTATATATATATATGTATCACATTCAATGGCTTGGATCATTGATGTAGGACCTCTATTATAAAGTTTTGATTTGATCGGATCTGAGTCCAAATTCGGTCGACTTGATTCTAGCCTCTCTCTCTCTCTCTCTTTATATATATATATGTGTGTATGTATGTATATGTATGTATATATATATATGTAAGTATATATATGTATGTATGTATATGTATGTATGTATATATATGTAAGTATATATATGTATGTATATGTATACACATTCTCTCTCTTTCTCTCTCTTTCGTACATATACACAAACAAACATACACATGTATGTACGTACGTATGTACGTACACACACATACATACATAACATATACATGCATGCTTGCATACATACATACTACATACACACACGTGCATGCACATGCACGCACGTAAAACATGCACACGCACACACATACATACATATATATGTATGTATGTAGGTATGTATATATGTATGTATGCATATATATGTATGTATGTATATGTGTGTGTGTATGTATGTATGTGTATGGATGTATGTATGTATGTATACATCCATAGATACATACATACACACACATATATGTGTATATATATATATACATACACACACATATATACACACATACATACACCCACATATATATGTATATATACATATATATATGTACACACACACAGATATATATATATATATATGTATGTATGTATGTATGTATGTATGTATGTATATACATATATATATATATGTATATACATATATATATATGGACACACACATACATACATACACACACACATATATATGTATATATGTGTGTGTGTGTGTGTGTGTGTGTGTGGACACACATATACACACACACATATACACATATAGATACATTTACACACATAGGCACACATACATACATATATACATATAGATATATGTATGTACATGCATATACATACATACATTGATACACACACACACATATACACATAGATACATGCACATGCACACACACATACATATATATGTATGTATATGTGTATGTATGTACACACACACACACACACATATACACACACACACACACATACATATGTATGTACATACACACACATACATATACATACATAGACACACACACACACACACACATACATATGTATGTACATACACACACACATACATATACATACATAGACACACACACACACACACATACATATACATACATAGACACATACATAGATATACAGAGACATATACACATATAGATACACGCACACACATACATATATGCGTATAGATATATATATGTTAGTGTTGGGGAACTGGGTGAGGTGGTACCATCATGTTCACTAAAGACTGAGAAGTCCATTGTAAGAAGGACAAGTTAAATTTGTCTAGAAGGATTATGGAAATAAATGGATATACTACTTATTGGCATTGGTAGCCATTGACAGGAATGAAGAAAAATTACAAAACTGACTCTAGTAGATGAGATTCAACTTACCAATTAAAAATGTTATTGTGGTTATCTTTAAAATTGGAAAGCCATGTTGTCAATGCTTCTGCATTTTCTAACACTTTGTCAGGAGTTGAAATTGTTATTGCTACCCCGGGACGATTGATTGATATGTTAGAATCACATTATACAAACCTGAGGAGGGTAACCTATCTTGTTTTGGACGAGGCAGACCGAATGCTAGACATGGGTTTTGAACCTCAAATCAGGAAAATTGTTTCCCAGGTATGCTGACCATTCTTTCAACCATGAAAGCCTTTTGGCTTTTGGCACATATTACTATCACCTTTCATAATCCATATTAGACATTTAGATTGAGCAGGATATAATTGGGTCTCTTTTTCACATATCTTCTCTAGTTACAACATATGTCAACAACATTTAACTGAGAATAGCAAGATAAATGGCATTCTAATAAAAGCATGGTCTTGTAAGTCTGATGCTTCACTTTTTTATTTTTATGAGTAAGAAGAATGAGGAGTGTGTCTTTGGTTGTGTGTCACATGGTTGTAGCTAGTTGGCTTTTCTGAGATGTCCAAAAAATTGTATCTGATGCATAGAAGACAATTGCAAATTATGATATAAATAACCGCTTACTCTTCCTTTTTTTTTTTTTTATTAATTTGGTATCGGACCCTGTGCTGTTATCCTCTTGGTGCAGTGTTGGTATTGTTTAGTATGGGGTTGGTTTGGTATGGCCCCTCTGTCGTGTACTGGTTCGGTACCGATATGATATGCTTGGTATGCATTGGTACAAACCAGTATGATGTACCATGGTTGGGATTAAGTTGACTTCAGCAAGAATAACTTTAAACAAAAATTATATTCAATCAAGTTTTCAAATCTGCTGTGTATCTTCATGTCATGTCATTTACATAGGTGCCATACAAGGGAACCTCCCCTGTATCTACTCGTGGTTTGCTGATCTGGACGACACCCCTATGTCGATATAGGTCAATATTGGTGTAGATACGGGTTGGTATGTTACAATATGGTCAAGATTTGAAACCTTTTATTTGATCACTGCTTTGTCATTGAGTATTCTACTTTCTGCCAGAGTAATATTGTTTTAGTAAAGAAATTTGTTAGTATTAGCACAACTTCATGTCTTTTTTGATTTTGATGTTGCTCTGTCTTTCTTTTTAGTGTGTGTGTGTGTGTGTGTGTGGCTGTTTGATGGTTTTGAGTCCCTGTACACACACATGTAAATGCACACACAGGCTTGATCATGTGTTTGTATCTGATAATATGCTCCATTATTGCAAAGTGGGATGGGGATGCATTATATGCATATACATTCGAGTTTGCAAGGATAACATTTTTTTTTCCATGAGTGTGTGCACGTGCATGTGCATGTCTTTGCATGAATGCATGTTATATATGGTGTTAAATTAGTGCAAGGTGAGGACTTAGATGCATGATTTGCACTTAGATTTAGGTTTTACTGTATATGTTTTAACTTGTGACATTTTGGGATGACGTCATATGTGAAATACATGTCTATTGCATGTGAAGATTCTTCCAGTTGCTAAACATAAGATAGATTAGGTGAATGCAGTCATTCTAGAATTAGTTAGTTAAATGAGATCAAAGAACATCTTTTTGGACATGTGAGTGAAACATGCTTGTGTGGAACATGATACAGTAGATGCACCTGGATTTTTTTAAAAAATATTTTATTTATATAGTTTTTGATGGTTTGATTAGTAATGATGCTAGTTAGAGCAAATTAGCTGCAGTTGCTAAATCCGGTAGAACTTTTTAGTGGTCACTTGCTTACTCTTCCATGCTTGGTATTGCTTATTTTTGTTGATTTGAGTGATAGTCATATGAAGAACTAGCATGAAACTTTACACTTCATGCATGCAACAATATTGCTTTTTCTTACATAATGTAATTTTAGTAGTTATTTTGTAAAACATGTGACCATTCTGTATTGGTTTCTCACTTTCTTGTTTTCATGTTAGAATACTGTCCGATGGGTTTATGCATTAACAAACTTCAGTTTATTGGTTCCTTATTTTTTATGAATTAATGCCAATTCTATTAGTCATAACAAATACAAAGGAGTTCCATAATGTTAGCTTTCCTGATAAACAACATCTGAAGTGATTTCTTTAAAAGTTGATTTAGCTTAGATAATTATTTTAGATCTGGCAAAGGATTCTCCAGAAGCCCAGTGCACAAGTCAGCCGTGTGCCAGGTCAGATCTTTATAAAATACAAAGTTCCTTTAGATTTTCTTGTTATTTTGACATGGTATTCTCTTTATTCAAATGAATAATCAAACTTTTGATGGAATTTTGCTCATGTGGATTTTACTCATGTTATGACCATCCAGGCTTGTCTCAATGTCCTATATCCTTGAGTACACCTGGGAGGCAACAAGGCTGAGATAGGTGTGAGCTGGCCAGAGGTCAGTACTAAGGCTCTCCATGTTGGCTTTAGCTGATCCTGTTGTTAAATTCCAGGTATAGGAGTGGTCTCACTTGAAACAACCCTTTGGCACAGGTTGGTCCTTTTGATGTGTTGTGTGGGGATAAGGGCTGAGGTCTAGGGAAGGTTATTTATTGGGTGGGTGGTGAGTTATGGGAACAATGATTGGATGATGAGAAAGGACAGAGGAGTAGGTGGGCTTAATATATAAATGGTGAGTTGATGGTCATACCATGGCTGCGTGTTTGTAGATGGGGTGAGGTGAACAAAGCAAGGGTGCAGAAGTGGAACGGAGATTTATCACGTCGACAAGTAAGTAGATGACATTATATTGATTATGTGTATGCAATACTTTATGTATAAATTGAACTTTGGATTAGGTTGAGCTAGTACAATGTCTAGTTAGCTTGCATCCAATGTTACTGATGAGCCAGAAACCCATACCCAAGCTTGCTTGAATATCAAGCTGGGTGGTTTAGGGGCCTGAAATTTCCAGATATACTTACCAATTAGTGCAGTTCAGCATCCCATGTAGTGCAATGATTAATTTTTTAATAAAAGGGTGTTCCGGTGCATGGTTTGGGGAGGGTCAGATATATGCAACCTTAACCTGCATATGGAGAGGCTGTTTTCCTCAGGTCATGTATAAATTGAACTTTGGATTAGGTTGAGCTAGTACAATGTCTAGTTAGCTTGCATCCAATGTTACTGATGAACCAGAAACCCATACCCATGCTTGCTTGAATATCAAGCTGGGTGGTTTAGGGGCCTGAAATTTCCAGGTATACTTACCAATCAGTGCAGTTTAGCATCCCATGTAGTGCAATGATTAATTTTTTTAATAAAAGGGTGTTCCGGTGCATGGTTTGGGGAGGGTCAGATATATGCAACCTTAACCTGCGTATGGAGAGGCTGTTTTCCTCAGGTGATGATAGAGCAACTTCACGGGTGCTTCCATATAACCTCCTATTGTACATGTTGCAATAGTTATTGTTGAACATTGGTGCTATAAATGGAACATACATTATAAAAAAAAACGAGCAAATGGGAGTGGGACAATTAGAGAGGTCCATAGAAAGGATCATTGAATTCAGCTTTGAGAATAGTTATGCTTGTGGAATGAGAGGAAGATCGTGGAGGAGGTGGAGGCTAGGAGACTTTGCTGAAAGTCTTGCACGTTTTCATGTTTGGAGGGCCAGCAATTTTGTGCTGCACCAACATGGTGGACATCCTGTAAGAATTGTTGGAATGGGATTTTTTCATTGAAATTTACTGGCCTTGCAACACCATTTTGCTGCTAATTTCACAAATAAATAGATGAGCACATTGACATATCAACAAAGAAACAAAATTGATCCTCTTGCCTTGCATTGACAGCAAGAATGGATCTGAGGAGCAGGGCAAGATGTTTGGATGGTTTGACATACTTTGTCATAGAACTTTAGAAAAAGAGAAAATAAATAGAAAAACCTGCTCCACAGCAAAATAAAGAACACTGATATGAAACGAAACAAAAAATGTGTACCTTTATCATGCATAGTCAGTATCTAGCTACATATCTGGCACACCCAATATGATGGATGTTAGATCAGGTGGCTATATGGTGGCACCTTATTTGATGTATCCTGTACTTGTTCTATGATAGTGCAACATGTATTAGCACTGTATATTCGATCTTGGTGCCCTATTTGATGATAAACCTGAATAAACTTCACCTTTTCAGCTTCAGTAAGGTTTATTCAGCCAAACATGAAACTGATAGTCATGAAATATGTATTCTAGAATCGAGTCATGGAATAGGTCAGTGGAACTTGCATTGAATGGAACTTACTGCAGGGAACTGATAGTTACGGAATATGTATTCTAGAATCTAGATTGCTTCCAAGAATGCAACTTAATGTTGCATGTTCAATTTGCTTGCTAACATGAAATAGCGATGGATCTATCATGCAAAATTCTCTTAATTGTAGAAGAAACTACGTAGGAAGTTTTTGTCATTTCCTTTAATCTCATTTCTCATGACATCAGAGGCTTTATGTTAGATTTGATAATGTTGATAGATACTAATACCAGGTATCTAAAGTTCATGGATGTCTTAATGAATTTCATGCTTGATTGAAAAAAAGAAAAAATCGATAAGGCATTGAGGCTATCCATTTTTGTTACATTTAAAGGACATTTTTAGATGCACTTATACTGTTTTGACATTGATCTTTTAAATTCAAGAGTGCTTCTTTGGCCCTTTCATGTGTATGAGAAGGCTCTCTGGTTCTACTATGGAGTGTTTCTAGAAATTGTGGGGTATGGATATGAGCTGATTAAGGCCCTTTTTGGCCTTGCTGTGCTATGCTTATAAGTGAAGTAGTTGTTGTATAAGCAATGTGCTTTGCTTTGCTTCGCTGTACTTTAAACCAATGCAGAGAAAGATGTTTGGTAATAGCTGTTGTGCTATAAAGTTAAGTAAATAAAAACAATTGATTGTTTGGTAATGGTTGCTGTGCTGTGTTGTTCTATCTTTTGGAGAGGAATATATGAGTTTGTTTAAAGCAGCTTTTGCTTGAGAAAAAAGCATCTCTTAAGATGCTTTATAGAGTGAAAAGTAATATACCTAAAATCAAGGCACGCTAATTATTCTTAAAGCAAAGCATTTAAAAATGTTTTTGGTTACCAAACACCTCAATTTCAGCTTTTGTTTGCTTTGCTTTGAAGCAAAGCAGCTAAAGCATAAAACAAAGCAGAGCTAAACAGGGCCTAAGATGAATCTAGAGATCTGAGAAAACTTTGGATTTGGTCTTACATAAGGTAGGAGGGCTTATCTTTTGTTATGGGTCTGAAATTATTTTTGAATCTGTTCTAAATCGTATTTTGGGTTTCGTTAAATTTAAAGAAACCTTTTTTTTAAAGAAGAACATACGAAGGAAGAGGGATAAAGTAGGTGTTTCATATGACTAAAATTAATGAAGGGAGAGAAGGATAAAGGATATTCCTGTGTTAATTATTTTGATGCTATTGTTGCAACAAGTTGAAGTAGATGCTGAAAGTTGCTCTTACCATGAAGGGAGTCAGTAACAAGGAAAAAGGATGAAAATTGACCTTGGACAGAAAAAAAAAAGGAAAATTGGGCCTCCATAAGAGTTGGTGGTTTTTTGAGAAGTGAAGGTAAAAGGAAAATTGGGCCCCCATAAGAGTTGGTGGTTTTTTGAGGAGTGAAGGTAAGGAGAAAGTGAAAGGAAGAGAGGGATAAGGAGAACATATTTAAAATTAATCTTAGAAAAAATAAAGCAATAATCAATATCTAAGTTACAAATTGGACCTCCATAAGCATGAAATATTGTGGGGCCAATAGCGTGGGAGGGTGTGCAAGACATGAATATGCATGCGCATACATACAAAGGCAGATCAAATATAATATTTATTAGGTTGATTTAATAATTTTAATACTGAATGGAATAACATGTCCATGGCAGTCAAGTGTTCAACTTTACCATGTGGTCTAATGTTACCAGCTAAAGATATACTATTCAGATCCTTAGTGAAATTGACAAATCAACAAGTTCATTATGTTATATTTAGCTCAGGGTTGTTTATAATATTTCTGGGCCCAACATGTTACTGTTGCAATCTGGCATTCTTCTGAAACATTTATGTATGCATGCTATAGAAATAGTTGGAAAAAGAGATAAGTTATGGTACTTTGCAATTCTGATCTATTAGGAAATTTGAGTCCAAGACCTTTGGTTCCTGAAATGCTTTTGCTTCAAGAGTATGAGATTGCATTTTATATGTGGCTAAATCCGGGGACCTGTCCCTTGTAGGTCTGTAACCTTGAAAATGCTTGGTAAGAAGAAATGATGAAGCCAATTTATTTTTAACCTTTTTATTTTAGGGAAGGACAGATGCTATGGCTGTTAGCTTACCCTATCGGTCATACCGTTCAAGCACATCCAAGCGAAGAGCAACCTTTGATGTTCCGTGGACCTGGAAAGAGTCTATATGTAGAGGGAAGAATACCAGTGATGATATGAACAATTTCTTTTACATTTACAGCTGAAATGATAAACCAACAGGCTAGATGAAACCCTGTTGCCAAAATGACAAATCTGCCATGATGAAATGAAAAATAAGGGAAAGAAATAGAGAAACTTCAGGGGAAGAAGAATTTTAGTAGAACTGGGCATTTGTGATGGTGACATTTGTGAAGATGGCAAGCCTATTAGCTTTTGCTTTCTTGTCCCTATTTTAGTGCTTTTTTCAAGTTTTTCTCAAGGTGGTTTTATAGTTGACGAACCTATATAAGAGTTAGCTGCTGACAGAAGGTCCATATGTTGCATATTTTTTTAATCTTAAGTAAATGTTCGATTGTTTAGAAGCAACATAGTCAAAATGCTTGCTGAATTACAACTTGATTGTCTGAAGCCATACCATTCTTGTTTTCCTGGAATATGTCTTGGGTCTTGTGATATACATGACTAATTCAAATGTATGAGTCCTTGAGGGATGGGTATTAGTTTATCAAGTCGTGATTCTTCTTTTTTCCCCTTTTTCTTTGAGTTGATAGCAGTCTTTTAATTGTAGTTCTCTTGCTCCCTCTACGTAAGATATTATTTATAAGAGGAGAATTAGGATGGTTATATTCCTTGAATAGAGAATTTGTAAAGGTGATCCTTGAGATTATATGTGCTCTAGATACCAGTTTCTCTCGTTTGTGTGGATGCTAAATTTTTATCAAGTTTTATTGCCTTTGTGCGAAATGACCACCTTTGTCTTTCAAATTTCATCAAGAAGTGCATGCTAATTGGTGAGGCACTGTTTTGCAAGTGAATGAGGAGACATACTTATTTTTTGGTTTAGTCTTTGTTCTTGGCAAGCGCACTTTTGAACTTCAATGCATGTTGAATTGCATGAAAATTATATTAGAAATTTAGAAGATGTATCTATTTATAATGATGAAATCATATTTGTGGTGTTTAGGGCATGTTGAGGCTCAGCAACAAAATCAAGGCTATAAGCAACTTCTATTTTGGTGCTTATGCTTTTTCTTAGATATATTGCCCATTCTGCTTTCATTTTAATCAAGTTCTTTATGCTTTCAAAGCTTGTACCTTTTTTTTTCCGCACTATAAGCCCTTATACATTTTTTTTGGTTGGTTGTGCATGGTTGTTCTCAAGAGATGTGAGTATCGAGCATCAAATTACACTCTTTTTCTGGTTCTTCTCCATAACCAAGAATTCTGTTTGTTGGCTATGATTTTTTTACAGAAAATCTATAGCATTCAAGTATATATGAAAAACCCTACATTACGTCAGAACTTCAGTGAAACTTTCTGCTGGAGAATTTGCTATCAGTTTCATCATCCAGCCAGCAAGCCATAGTTCTTGAGATGCAAAATCTTTATTCTTTACATTATATTACATGTTGTGAAAATATCTGATTCTTTGAATTGTTATTGTTCCCATGGTGTCTTGTGGATAATTAGATTGTGTATTTATTTCCATTTTAATGTAATTAAGTTAGGAAATTGGTGTTTTCTTTCCCTCGAGAGGTAGGGAGACCAACCCATGCTATAATAACCCAAGTTCAGATTTCTGGGGATGCACCATGCAAGAATCAAGCCTAAAATCTCTAGTTACTAATTGAGGATAGTGATCAATTGGGCAAGCCCTAACTCCAAAGGAAGTAGGGATTTTTCGGCAGTAAATGATGTATGAAGTGAAATTAGTCAGTTCGTTGATTCTGTTTGGCTTTTCTAGTTCTGCAGTTGTTTGCAATATAAATATCACTTTGGGCCCCTAATGTTTTAGCTCATTTCCTTCCAATAGATTCGTCCTGATCGTCAAACTCTTTATTGGAGTGCCACTTGGCCAAAGGAGGTTGAACAACTTGCAAGGCAGTTCCTATACAACCCATACAAGGTAAATGTTGGGGCCAAACAAGGCGATGCACAGGTGGGTTCGTTGCATTATATCTTTACCAGATCTGACAGAATCGGCTCCTGACATGGCACAGGTGATTATTGGGTCCATAGACTTGAAAGCTAATCATGCAATTCACCAGCGTGTAGAGATTGTCTCAGAGAGTCAGAAATATAACAAGTAGGAAATCCTATATATTGATAAGTTTGTTTGGATGATGTATAAATCTGCATATGCTAATTCACCTACCTGGTTTCTCTCAGATTGATCAAACTGCTGGAGGATATTATGGATGGCAGTCGGATTCTGATATTCATGGACACAAAGAAGGGCTGTGATCAAATAACGAGGCAACTGCGCACAGATGGCTGGCCTGCCCTGTCAATCCATGGTGACAAAAGCCAAGCTGAAAGGGACTGGGTCCTCTCGGAGTTTAAATCTGGGAAGAGTCCTATAATGACTGCTACTGATGTTGCTGCTCGTGGTTTGGGTATGTGAACATGAATGAAATATTCTTGCGAAAGCTCTGAATGGAAGGAGTTTTGCTTCTTAACTATACTGTTTTGTTTATTGGTGACAGATGTGAAGGATGTGAAATATGTGATCAACTACGACTTCCCTGGATCATTGGAGGACTATGTCCACCGCATTGGTCGAACAGGAAGAGCTGGGGCCAAGGGAACGGCATATACCTTTTTTACTGCAGCCAATGCAAGATTTGCTAAGGATCTTATTAATATACTGGAAGAAGCTGGGCAGAAAGTCAGTCCTGAACTGGCTGCAATGGGTCGAGGTGCTGTGCCTCCCCCTGCAGGTTAGTGCTTGCTGCACTTTGTTCTTTCTTCCTTCTTTTGCTCCCCAAATTCCACCATCCGCTACCAGCCATATCTAACGAACCATAAAGTTCGCTATCAATCAATGTCTTTATTAGCACTAGTTGCCCAACTTTTCTTATCAATAGGTGCTATATGACTGGCTAAGACCAGAAATAGAGTGGTCTGTCCGTCAAGAAACATATTTATCAGTTAGATAAATTGTTGCATGCAATGGCCAGCATGCTGGATCTGTATTTACCAAACTATGAAGGTCTCTTGGCCGGTGGATTCTTGTTTGTTGATTGTGTCATTACCAGTTGAAAATTGATGTGTCAATTTGGAATTTTACAAACCTAATCAAACTAATCAGATGTTAAGAGACTGCTGTCTGACAAACTGAATTATGAACAGGCCATGGGGGATTTCGTGATCGTGGGAGGGGTTTTGGTGGTGGTCGTCCATGGAGCTGATACGTAGCTCGATTGTCTGTTGATTGAACAATCATTAAATGGAAGGGCTGATTATTGCATTCAAATGATCATGTATCTCTGTCTAGCTGACATTGCTATTGTTATTCCATTTTGGCATGGTTGGCTCATAACCAGTGAACTGAGGGGGCATGAGGATGGGGGTGAAGTGTTTATGAAACACATTGAACAGCATTCTGAATTAGGGAGCGAAATGTGTAGCATGTAAAACATAAGAAGTGGCTGCTGTTTTAAAGATCTTTAGGCAAGGGATTCAGAAAACTGGGCTTTAAGCTTTAACATTACAAGGTTAAGTTTGAAAATTCGAACATCAATTTGTTCAAGTTTTGTTCTGGACTTGGCAATGTACATTTATTTCTACAAAATACAAATGAAAATATATTAACAGAGTTATCAATCCAGGCACACTAAATTTTTATCGATCATTATGAGGCCCGTCATGTACGTGCATCAGCACTTGAGCTGCACCTGGGCACGTCCCACGAACGTTACACTGGTAACCGGGTCCTCTGTTGTACCATTAGTTGTGTATGTTTACTGTGCAGTTTTTGGTAACTTGGATATTCTGCCTTGAGCCCCCTGAGCCTCCTTTGTAAGGTTCAGGCACATACAATAATCTCTCGTTGTTCTGGTAAATCCGGTCTGCTATCGTTTTTAAATTTCTAGACAAGCTGAATCCGAGGTTGCATTAAAATGTTGTTTCTTTTCTACCATGCGGGTGCTCCCACCTTTTTCCATATTCCAACCTTCAATTCTTAGTTGCTGTGTGGCATTGTTGGTGATCATGCCAGGCGCATTTATTGGAGAGAAGGCCTTCATGATTCATTACAGCTATGGTGGTTGGCATTGTTGCATCTGATGTCATGTCCCAACCTTTTGCTTGGTTGTTCCCTGTTACATAGCTTCGGCATTTGGCGCTGTGCATAACCTATCAGAGATTTCGTTAACCTAGTCGGGGAGATTATGCAATTTGTCATTGGATTTGCAATATCAGCCGATGCTTAATCACAAGTTTGGGCTCAGCTCCGGAAGGTGGTTGAGAAGTGGTTAAATTCTTTTCACTGCAGCGTATTTCTCTACGAATGTATGGCAATTTCTGCAACTCTTGCTGAATTTGGGGTTTAATATATGACTTTTCTTAGAAGGATGTATGCATTTGATAAAAAATCTGCTGCATCATGAGAGGATCTTGGTGTTAGATACCATCCTCTTTTCGAAAATTAGCTCGAGGAAATGTTTTAACCAAAAAGATTGGAAAACAAAAATGCAGCAAATTTAGTAACAAAACCTATCCATATAAATAAAGTTTTCGACTTGGTTGTTATTTATGCGGTTTTCAATTCTTCCATGCATGTTTTTGAGGGCTTCAAGGAGGAGATAGGGTAGATCATGCATGAGGCATGATGGGAAATAGGGGGAAATTCAGGTTCATTTTGGATTCTGGAATCGCTCATCCCCCCCTAGTTGAGTTTTTAAGAGACTGTGATGGACGAAAGTAGAGAAAATAGGAGCGGTTGTGGACACAGGAATTGAACCGCGTGGCGATGAAAGCCGTCGAGCCTTATTTCCCTCGCCTTCTGCTTGTGTTTTTGCAAGTAACCCCACAAAGTACGTTGGGCACTATTAGATCGTTATTCTTGGTTTTAGGTCAAGGAACAACACATCATGCAACCGGCATCAACCTATTGCGGTGTCGGTTGTTGGTTGTTTCATCTATTGAGCTTAATGTGGAATATCTTTCTCGGATTAAAGTGAAGTGATCGAGAGGAAATCCTTGAAAAGTTTGATGCATATCTATGCCCTCGTAAAGCATCACACTTGGTGTCGGGAGATACTTCCTTCCATCTTAGATTCGGTCTTGGGCAGAGACTGTCGTGGCACGATACGACCGAGTCATCGATATGAAAGTTTATGCTAAGTTGATCTTGATGAACCGCACCATTGGTAAGGTGTCTCACCGTGGCCCTTGCAGCCAGTTGTTTGATCAAAATTTAATTTTCTCAGTAACAACTTATCATAGACCTGCCACAAACTATTCTACCCTCATTTGCGGCTCCCTTTGGTAGGGAAGGCCTTGAATGGGACAAGTCACAATTCACCCAGACCCTTTGGGACAGGCCGAGGCATATACCCGTAGTCCCAACTGACTCCACTTGCAAATCATGGGGTCCTGGTATCCAACTCCCTTTTTGCTCAGGGACACCTTTCCTTTAGATATGAGATCATCCTTTTTCTTCTGAGCAGCCAGAGAAGTCATCGTCGTTGCTTGTAGGAACTCTGTTGCCATAGCAAGTGCTCTTGTTAACGTCCTGAAGGCAATTGAACCTAGCCAACTTTTCTACCATAACAAATTGCGCAAGAAGCCACTTGCTAAGTCGCCTCAAGTAACGATGAGGCATAGATATAGCTAAGTCAATAGTATGATGTTGCCGCCACTGGTGAACTGAGCCTCGCAGCTGTGGTTGGTAGAATTAATACCGACAACAGTCTTCAGTTCAGGAAATTCGGTAACCTACTATTTTCGTTTTTAAATTATCGTAGAGCAGATGAAATGAAAACAAGCAAAGGAACGATCGTATATAAAGATGATAACGAAGCATGACAAGGAAACAAACTCACACATCCGGAAGAGAGAGAGAGACCATGAGCCAGCTGACTGTGGGAAGGTGGGTGGGTCGGACCACCCCTTTGCAGGCCACTACAGGATCCAAAAAGTACATGCCCTGCCTTGCTGATTTGAGAGTGTGGGCATGTAGGGGTCCAACTCCACTTAAACACCGAGCTCTGCTGCTGCTCCTGATCTGAACTCCCCCTCCTTTTGATTATTGCGGGGGTCGACAAGGCTGCAAATGCATTAACTGGGGTAGAAACACATGTCTATCTCTCCACTGTTGGTCCGTGGCCAGGTCCTGTTAAAAGTGCTTTGTTCGGTCATCCAGATACACCCATTGGCACCACCAATCCTAACATGGAACACCTTCACTGTTTTATGACTGCTGCAACCTTTCCCAACTGCTACAATGCTGCTCCTTAAATTATCAGCTTTTGGGCCCGAAAAGAGTTGCTGGCTCTCTAGCTTCACAGTCTTATAGGAAACGTTCATCTGCAAATTCTCAGGAGAATATAACTTGTCCCTGCACCTCCTGCTACAACAAGGGGAAGTGCTTTGAGTTGAGTTGCATGCCTGGCTCGCTTGCTTGATTGGCACCTCCATGGCTATCTCCACGAATCCCTTCATGCCATACATACATCCATATATGGCATGAGAGCAACTTTTCATGCGCATGATGCGGAATCCCGGTACCATAACAGACAATTGCATCAAGAATATGCCTCGTGCCATCGAATTAATCACACTTGTTGCATGCAGGATGAAAGAGGAGGGATTTGCGTGGGCTGTTGGGTTCACATGGGTATCCTGATATGTAATTGTTCCCTTGAATCTGATTTGGACAGGTTCGTGAATCATGCAGCTCCCACGTCCTGTTGCACGTGGATTCGTAACCATTGGTACTCAGGTCTCCATATGCTATCATGGTGCACACCAACGGCTTAATATGCGAGTTTGGAAAAGACTTCTTCCATTTTAGAACTTACGATTTGAGCAAATTATATGTTGGATTGGAAAAATATAATTTAAATCCAATGTGATTATAAACAAGTAGAAACATGCCAACATATCCCAGGTTAAATCTAGGTAGCCGCAACTCCATCATGTTTCAGCCAAAAAAATATTATATATATATATATATATATATATATAGAAAGAGAGAAAGGTTGATTGTGCTCCACTCGATCAAATTCTAGCCCATATTCGGTCGGATCTTCGATCATTGGATCAGCGCGTATTTGCACGCACACGTTTGAAAAGACGTATTTAAAAAAAAAAAAATAGGTGCGCACCTGAAAAATTCTTTTTTTAAAATTTTTTTTAGACGCCTTCAAGCCAAAAAAATTAAAAAAAATCAGAAAAAAAAAGTTCTGCATCTAAAAAAAAAGCTACAAGAAAAAAAAATGCCTGCACCTAAAAATTTTTTTTTAAAAAAAATCTACTGAAAAAAAACCTGTAAAAAAAATGCTGCCTGAAATGAAAAAAAAAAGGTTTCAGCAGATTTTTTTTTCTGAATTTTTTTCGGGCGTAGGCGCGCGTATATTTTTTTTTCAGTCTGCAAATTTTTTCAGTCCTGCAGGTGCATCTTTTCAGATGTCTATTTTCGAAGATGCGCGCTGATCGAACGGTCGAAGATCCGATCAGATATAAACTGCGATCCGGTCGAGTGGAGCACAGTCCATCTCTATATAGAGAGAGAGAGAGAGGATGCCGAACATGGCTATATTGAGTGGATCTATATATAAATCCAATCAAATCCATATTGGATGACAAGGATCCTACATTAATAATTTAAGCTATATCTAAACTGGTTACACAAAAAAAGTTATATGAGTTAGAGATACCTGATCTATAAATAAAATGATCAAAAACCATATTGATGATTAGAACGATAAATGGCCTCTAATCTATTGACTTATATACATATTGCTTAGTAATTTATGTTTATTGTCTTTATTTTTGCACTAAGTCATCATCCGTCCAGCCCTGAGGTTTGACAATTCATGGAATTAATATGGCCCAGCGTAGGGGGACCCTTTCGATGTAGATCTGATCTAATCATGGTCAGAATTATGCGGCAATCTTGCCATGTGGACATGTTAGTCATGGAGAAAATAAAAGGTTACAAGGTTGTTATTCGTTTTACGATAATTAATGATGTGTTGCTTTAATATCAAATATTGAAACAGATCGTAGCACGTAAGCATGTTTTGGCTTATCCCTCCGAGTCATTGGTTTGGTACTAAATTTTCCATCAATGGTGATATGGACTGCATTTTATTAGTATGATTGATAAAGTCCCTCACAAAAGTCAGCAAAACGATAAAATTCTAGATACGTTGGAATTTTTGTTTTGAACAAAAAATAAGAGAATCGTTGCAATTTCTTAGGCATGTCTTTTGAGGAAGCGATAAATGCAAGCAATGGCTTGGACGGCCTAAAACCATACATCAAATGAACCAAACGGATGCCACGTGCAAAAAGAGTTTTGATAAATAAGGCAGGATGGATGTTAAAGGCAATGAGAAAGCATCAATCAATCAAAGAAAAATGATTCAATCATAAAATTGATCCGAACTACTAATTTTAATTTGATTTGAATTCACTTTTTTTTCTCAAAATTGATTTAGTTTTGGTTTAAAAATTTCACAAACCAAAAAAATTAGTTCGATTTCAATGTCAGTTTAGAAAAGAATCGATTCAAATTGAACCAAAATATTGCACGTGAACCGCCACCTAAGTAATTATGGCGTGAGGTCATTGGACACTACAACAGAGATCTAATTCAGTAGACCAAAGGACACTACAACAAAGGTCATTGGAGCTAACCATCGGTTAATTATGATGTTTATAAATAAATTTATATAGATTTGAATTCTTAATCTAGCGAGGATGCCATGGTTTAAATGAGAAAAATATGTGAGGATTCAGCGGTATGCATTTAGTTCCATATTGCTTATTTACTGAAAAGATTAAAGATTCTTTTATAAAATTAAAAAATTAAAATAATATTTTTTAATCGATCTTTTTTTGATTAAGGTCCTAGGTTATTGCATAGCATATGGTGTTCGACCATGATGTCTTCTAATGAGATGATTGGCATACAATCAACCATCAAAATTAACCTTTGGCCGATCAAATTGCAGAGGTTGCCAGCTGCAGTGAGTGGATCGAGAAGGGCTGAGTCATTCATTTGCAGCACATCATCAGGTCTTGATCAAATGTAGCAGAGGATCCAGGGGATGCACCTCACTGCTGCCCACATGGGCAGCTTGGTCATTTTATCCAAAGCATTCTTTCTTGATTATTGGCTCCATGATGACCAAGGCTCGTTCACGTCCGTTGGAAGTCATAAATTTTCACATAATAAATGGTTCGGGCGTGCGCACACCAAAAATTTGTTTGTTGATTTGGCAACTCCATGACCAACCAAATTAATACCCTATTTTGCAACAAATACTTCGGTTTGAAACCTGTAGTATTATATTTTTCTATCGAAAATGATAATCAAAATCTATATTTAAAAATTTAGAAAATTCAGAAACTTATTAGTATTTTATTCTTTTGAAACTATTTTATCCTTTTATATGGATTACTTGGAGCCAGACGTAGATTTTCAAAAAGAATAAAAATCAAAAATTTACATTACAAGGCTATTCTTATCGGAATGTCTTGGAATATATATATATATATATATATTCCCGTTTTGCTTAGAGAAAAAGTGGGTAAGTTCCCCTGGATTCTTACCTAGGATACTGCCCGACCATCATCGGGACGCAAACAAAATGAATAGGCCCCACATCCACACCAATTTGTCTCCTGAACCACAGAAGAACAAAGTCCAAACTATTTTAAAATCCAGAATCGTTCTGGTGGATTTGGTCCCAGACCTCTACGGAGGAGGATGCCGGCCACTTGCCGAAGCCATCACTGCTCTCTCTCTCTCTTTTATAATAGCTGTAAATTTATTATTCTATCTATTAATTTGAGAATAACTATGGGCGTCACCATCAACAAATAACATCACTAATTAGTTGAAGTGATGCAGCATTCATGAAAATGGAAGCACAGAATCCATGAATAGTCAAATAACTATTGGTGGATCAGATAATTCGAGGATAATTTAAACAATCATTCAGACACGAGCAAAGTCGACATTAATGCAGCAATTGTCAATAAATTCGGGAAAAAAATTACTATATGCGTTGCCATAATACGTCCCTATCATATCTCACTACAATTTACCAATAGGACGGACAACCCATGCCTCGTTTATATTATATTTCACCTCAAAGTGTGACCCACCCACCTCCTCCCACATTTGTAAACATATGCCAGAACTGGAAACAGAGAAGATATTTTAAAGAGAAACGAATACAAGAGCATCCAAGGAGATAAGATTAGCATTCTCTCTCTCTCTCTCTCATCAGCTCTTTCCTTGGATGCCCCAACTGTTCCGGTGTACATCTTCCACATTCTCCCACTTGCAGCTTGGAACCAGTGTCCTTTCCTCCCCCCACCGGGCAGAGCCAACTGGTGGAATTCCCAAAGCCATAGCCTGCTAGCCTTCTCCAGTCCCTGCATACTCCCCCCTCCCAAACCCAATCTGCCCCAAAACCAGCTTTCCCCAGTCAAAAGTCTGAGAACCCCTTTGACCCGGAAGTAGTGAGAAAAAAAAAAAAAAACAGAGAAAAACAAAGAACCCATCCCTGCTCTCATTTACTTTCTTTCTTGGAGCTTGTGAACCTAAGACTGTGTGACATGGGTGATGGGTCCATCCTAATCTCTCCCTCTCCCTCTCTCTCTCTCTCTCTCTGTACTCTTATATATATATATATATATATATATACAGGATTTTTATATTGTGTATAGGTCTATAGAGAGGTCTCTAGATGGGGCCCCCCTTCAATTGACATGGCAGAGGCAGCGCCCTCGGGGATAAAGCTCGCAGCCTTTGGTGCCGCTTTTTCGCCTGCGCCCGCACGTGTGCAGACTGACGGACCTTTTGTTGCCCACCCTTTTCTTCCTTTCTCTCTCCCTCTTTTTATTTGTTAACCCGGGAAGGGGGATTCCTCGGTCTTCCTTCTCACCCGGATGGGCATTCCTCCCTTCATCCTTACGGTGGGAAAGTTAATTATGCGGTCCTCCTCCGCCACCCACCTGTGGGCACCCAAAGTTGCATGACTCATCAACTTCTCTATCATGCACTGATGATAACATATAAAAAAAAACTAAAGGAAATATAAACTTCATGCATCCACATGCTTGCAGAGCATGCATGCAGTGTGGTTATACATAAAACATAAAATACTTGCGTTTATCGATCTTCCCACTATAATAACATATCTTAAACCGGTGCGAGATAGAAAATGAAAATGGAGACAGAAGCATATATGATAAAGAATTATTGTAGAATTACTGATTAAAAAATATTCACATTTTTTTTTATAATTAAAATAGACAAAGAATCTCACTCTTTGCCCTGTTTGTGGATTTATAATTAAAAAAGGTTATTCGCTTTTGTGCACCAATTGGGACACCGGGATTCCACCGCGGCAGTCGGCGTAAACGGCTAAACCGCACCCTAGGAGGTGTACCGAGGTCAAAGCGCAAAGGTACAGAAGGCCACGTGACCCGGCTGACACGGTGAACCCCGACCCAACCAGCCCAATTTGTCGCTTATACTGTCCCTCCATATATTTAGTACACACGTGTGGGTCAGCGGTGCCCTGTATGTGAGCTGTGTACGTGAGCTTTGACCTAAACAGGTACGTGGGACACACATGCCACGAACACGTGCAGGAACGTACATCAGATGCAATACAGTACCATACACAAAATGGAATACACGACTGGAGGAGATGTTGATGGCTAGCCTTACGTGAAGCCGGTGACCAAGTGGTGGAGAAAGATGGAAGCTTCCAGCCTGGCCAGATCAAGCCCGGGGCACAGCCTTTGCCCACCTCCAAAAGGAGTAAAGCTACAAGTACCCATGTCCTTGTCCTGTGGAGTTCCAGAGAGGAGGAGAAGAAGAAGAAGAAGAAGAATTGCACTCAGATAAGCAAGGAGAAGATCTAGAGTAGTAGTAGCGCATGAATTTGACCAACACCCTACCCTCCCTTTTATTCATGTTGTCCAAAGGATAGGGCCCTTCCCCTTACCTTCCACCTCCATGGATCGAACTTGTAGGCCTCCTTGTAAAGGCTCTCATCGAGGTGGACCGATCTAAAATACGTCAACACGCACCATCCCTTGGGTATGAAATGCCCTTTGATCTCCACATCTTTCACTGCCTTGCGCATGATGCCGCTTATAATGTTCCCCATTCTGAGAGTCTCTGTTATGACCTATGAAGCAGTACAAAGATTAGCTGCTTGGATACGCCTTAATGAAGCTCGTTCCTATGTACTTCTTGCCTCATGGATGTGAAATACCAAACTTACATCTTGAGTGAATGATAAAGACATGTAGTCCGTCCATTGCAAATTTTCCCCAGTCACAGATTTTTGCTTCTTTAAATTCATGTTCTCTTCCTGAGATAATCACGAGGTTAGTGCTACAATTGTATTCAAAAATTTCCTACTTTCTAACCATTTGGACTCAGTTTGTATTCATTATCATAATCCATTATCCTTTTTTACTGATTAAACCTGTCGCAATCTGCTTATGAGGTGGCATGTCACTCTTTTTATCACTAACATTTTTGTTTTTAATTCAGATAACCTAACATTGCTCGTCCACTTTTCTCATGTGGGCTAGCATTCGGCAGGGGCAGTGCCTATCACTAGTTCAATCATGAAGATAAAATCATTCAAGCTACAGGACTGACAACTGTTTATTAATTAATAATTATGTTAAAAAAGACCAGCTTCCGAAAGAATCCAGTAGAAGAAGACTAAATCATGATAAGGGACATATAAAATAAGAGTACTAGTTGAAGATGCCCTAAATTGAAAGAAGATAAAAAAAAAAAAAAAAAGGTCACCGTCGGAGGAATGAACCAAATCGGCATCTCTAAGTGCATTACCTCCTACCTACTTAAATATTCTCTTCTTGTAATCTTCATCTATTAATCAGGTAGGGTATACCGGAAAACCCCTGTTACCGCTAAAAGAATCAATAAGATAAGATTAAGAAGTAAGAGAGCCTGTTGCGTACCTCCAGATACTGGAGAGCAGGTGGGCATTCGCTGAGGTACTTGATCGCCAGCGTTACAAGAACGGGCACAGAGTCCTCGGCTGGTATCATCAAATCGATCATGTTGTCAGATATGAGATCATCGGTCAATTGATCGCTGGCATCGTTGATCAGAACATCCACAACGTCCCTTTGGGTGCACCCATTCTTGATCTTCCTCTTCTCCTGGATGATCTTTTCTATCAGCATCACCATCCTCTTCTTTGCCTGGATGAAGGAAGACACGTAATTAATTCTATCGCTGTGTGTGCCTATATAAGTGCCCGTTAATTTTTTAAGTACTACACACACACACACCAGACTTGCCTGCAGTGATTTGTAAAGCCTACTGCCCGGTAACTTGAGAGGCAAAGACATCAGACCCGCAATAAATTCCCGGAATTGCTGCTTTAAAAAGTTCATCTCCTCTCCTGGTTCCAACCCAATCAATCCTTTTACGAGAATTTGGAACACAATCTGTGACATGGAAGTGATGCTTATTTGAGTTTAACACGTGTAAAGAGCAACTGCATGTGGAACCACTAAACTAACCAAGGACCAACCTTGGTAACAAATACAAAACTTTGGAAATCCAGAGAAGGGTATCGGTGTATGATGATAATATGAAACGTTATATTTGAAGACTATTCGGAGAAGGAAGGTAGAGACCCGCAAATTAATGGTGAAAGCAATAGGTAGGCTGGGAACCAGTGCCCTGGCCTAGGCTCATTGAATGCACCCACTTTGCCCATCCTCTGGCTCTGGTGCCACACGTGTGCATTCCTAGTGAGAGGAAGAAAGAGGGAGGAGAGCACCGACCCTTTTGCTTTCATCTTGGATGTGGATAAGCTGATCATCCTTCCAATGGCTCATGGCCTCCAGCACGTAGGACTGCATGTCCCGGGTGATCTGAGCCTTTAGGTGCGGCGATTTAAAGAAGGCCCCAATAAGCCCATGGACCTTCTTTTGCAGGCTCCCATTGATCAAGAGAATGGAGGACTTGCCCATCAATTCGGTGAGGGATTTCGGGTACCACGGCACGAAGGTCTTGGCGTCGCTCTGGAGAACAAACCGGCTCACCTCCGCGTCCGTCGACACGATCGTCGGGCTCCCAAAGATGTGCGATTTAAACACCTTACCATACCTGTGAAGATCTCCACACACACACACACACACACACAAAAAAAAAAAAAAAAAAAAAAAAAAAAAAATCGAGCAAAACCAATGAATCACGAGATGACCAAAATAAGCAGAGATTGAGGAAGTTTAAAAAACAAAAAGGAAGCGTATGAACAAGAATTGGCGCTCGGACGGGTCATGCAGGTAAGAGAGGAAGAGTGGAAGTGGGAAGGATGGGTATCGATCACTCACAGGAGCCGGCGCTTGTCCATGAAGCTTTCCGGGCGAGGAGAGTAGGCGCAGGAAACGAAATCGAGCGTCTCGCCGAGGAGGGGCCACCCGAAAGTTCCTCGAGGGAGCTGGGCTCTTCTGGGTCTCCTGCTCCTGATCAGCTTGTTCCAACTCGTGTAAAGAAGGATCGTTGCTAGCACGATCGCAGTTGTGGCCAACCAAGTGATGAACAAATTGTCCATCTTGCACGGATTTGATCCCTTCTACGGTCGTGCAAGGCGTCTTAGTATGTTATGTTGCTACGGGGATGGTGATGACGACGATGAGGGTGAGGGGCGAAAGGAGGCAAGGGGGTAGAGAGAGAGAGAGAAGGGAAGGGAGAGGGTGGAAGAGTTAATGTGGAAAATTGGTGTTCGAGAAGCTAAAGTACAAAGGTGCATTTGAATGGGCTTTTGGCAGCCCCCACAATTTAATGGTTGCATAGTCCCCACGTCTATGATTGTATCGTGCCACAGTCCTTGAGAGTCCCTAGCAAGCGCAGCTGCTCACCTCGTGCACACATGTGAGGTCCATTCAATGAAAATCCAACCCACCTCCCATCATCATCGCAAACCGCCCCGCTTTTGTCCCTCTCCCTCCCTCTCTCTCTCTCTCTCTCTCTCTCTCTCTCTCTCTCTAACACACACCGTATACCAAATCAGCATCACCCAATCCATTCCACCTAATAAGCTATCCTCTAAATTTTAATTTAACCTTCTCTCACACAACAAAAAAGGACCGTCTTTAAGGGCACCCACCGGCGCGCGCACACGTTAGCTTTGCCTTGCATGTTGCTTGGTAATATATTACTGACACAGCCCGGCCTTAATTATTTCTCTCATTGCTGGTCCTCTTCATCCGTGGGATTACCTAACCAAAGGTATCTATCTCAACGGACACAGTCCCCACCACCGCATTGTGTGTAACCTATAAAAAAACTCCGGTCGGGTTAGCTTCCTGGCACTTTCTTACTTCGGCAAATTCTCCTAATTTGACACATGCCCCTCGTAGCGGTTCATTGTTCCCAAGACATGAACACAGAGAAATGACCATAATTAACCACTTATCACCCGTATGTTTTAAGCTAAAACCAACATCGAGGTACAATTTTGTCCTTAACTTGTTTGCGGTGGAAAAAAGCAATTGGTGTTTAGAGCTTAGGTTGGCTGGAGAATGGAGCTGGTGTCTGAATTCAAACCATCGCTCAGATGCTCATTATTTTATGAGAAATCAACCTTATCTTAAATCATATGATCGTACAAATAAATAATTATAAATTTTCGTTTCTATAACAATGTACCGAAATAAATGTTTGATGAATAAGATTCACAGAAATGAACGGCTGTGCTTGACTTTATGTATGGCTGCATGGTGATATGATTTCTTCAATTTTATGCATTTCTTTTTATTTCCTTCGATTTGATGACCCAGCTGGTTATCACTGTTCAGCAATGCTCACCTAATTGGACAATGGATGATCTAACCATACTGAGTTGGATGAAAACAAAAGTTGGGAGAACTCAAAAACTCCCCCTGCGGAACATGAGCCCATACCACAATTCCAGCTCAATGCCTTAATTTTTAAGGATCTATAGGTGTCTTGTCACCGAACCAGCCAGTGACTGACCATTTATATTAAAGGGGATTAATTATAGCCCTTGGTAATGGAATTAGGTGATGCACTAGCAAGCCAGCTGACAACAAATAAAACATCCATACCAAACTATTATATAAAAACCAGAGAATGTTGTCCCATTGCTGGCTTTCTTTGTCATAATTGCGTTATTCTATTGTGCATTGATACTGCCACCCGTAAGCCCTCCCGTGCAACCTTTCGCTATCAAAAAGGGGGTGCCGACGGGATGGAGGGAAAGGGGCAGTACAGGTTAGGTGGCACATCAAAACGTGACGTGACCATATCAATTCCCTCCCCCCGCTAATATTTATCACCCACCCTTTCCTTCTAATCAATGATCTGACACCAAAAGATGGATGCCCATGCCCTTTCCTTGGGGATTTCTCAGCATGCAAAGCAGCCGCGCGCTCGATTGGCCAGCAGACCATGGAGATTCCTGACCTCATCGGTGTTACCCGCAGTTTTATCATTAGTTTAAGGAAGCATGGAGATTTGGCATAATTGTTTAGCACTTAATCATACCCCCATTTGCTCATACTTTAAGCTAGAAATCTTAGTGGGATACCTAATGCCTCCATATTCTAGCATATCATATTCTAATATAATTTAGTCCAAGTCATTCCTAACCTTAGGTATAGAAAATTTATTGAATGTTAGGTTTTTTTCTAAATTTTATGAAACATATATATATGTATCAAACATGATTTCTGAAGAATATATTCTTATAAAAATTTAAATATTTAAAAACAGTCAAATAACTATATTTATTTTATTTTTTTAATAAATTGGTTTTGATAAAACCTATCCATCAAATAGCTCGTAATCTAAGATTTACATGGCCTGCGTCCGATGCTAGATTTATACAATAAGAATGCCTCACCTAGGTTCATTTTTTGCTGATTAAACCCTGAGATCCACCTAAAGACCCTTTCCAACAAAAGTCTACCCTACATCTTGGGCTACGGAGAATATCCTGCTTCATCAATGGAACGATCACTTATATCGGGCCAGCATGTATCTGGAGATGGATTGGATGGCACCTTTAGATCAATGTTCTCGTTGGCTCGATCCAACCTGCCACTCTTGGCTCAACCATCACTATTGCGTCATGCTACAGAAACGAGGGTACAAGAACAGGCCCCAGACTCATTATATCTAGGGGACATCAGGAAACCTTATAACCTGGTTACCTGAGGAGGGTATATATATATATATATATAGGATCAAAACACGTCCCCAGTTGGAGGCCTTGGTGGTGGGGTTTTGGATGTGAATTGTGGAAAAGAACGACATGAAAATAATGGTATACATAGTTTGATGTCATCGGCCGTCCACAGCTGGGTTGTGATCTAGGAGCAGTGCACGTGTAGGCAGAGGGGGAAAAGAATCAAGTAGTGAGACAAATGGACAAGGACTCAGGAGTGCATTACACTCGGTCAGTTGCTATCAAATGTAAGGATTAATAGTGCCGTGTGTCCCTCAAGGGCTACCAGAAGTCCTATGGTAATACTATCAACCAAGCAATATCTGTTCATGTTACTGTTTGTAATCAGGGGGCAAGAGACGATGGTGGCATAAATAATGATGTAATGGGGCATGGGAAGTTGGACCGAGACCGAGGCTCTGTGCAGCAACATGGCTTGGGCTGGGGAAGTTGGAGCGGATTTATGGCTTTTATTTCGGGGTCTTTATTAGGGGATTCGATCCCTTGCCTTGTTATCGTTTTGAACAGCTAATTCCCTGAGCTGTTGGTGTCTTAGCATAATATCTATGATTGCTTGGTCTTTGTCACCTTCAGAGGCATCTCTACTTATTGATGCAATGCATCTCTTCCTCCTTTTCCCAAATATCTACCATCTTTAATGATTGATGATGATCTGAAAAGAACTTGACCCATTCATTCATTATGGATTGTGGCCGAAAGATCAGTGTCTTTAGGCCTAGACGGCATAGCTTTTGGACCTGGGCTTGAGACTGTAGGTGGAGAGCAAGGGGGCTTCAGCCGCTATATGTAATCATGAATCTATCTCTTTTTCTTTTTGGACAAAAATTATATGTAATTAATTCAAATCCTCTTCGGTTCGACATTAGACTGGAGAGGGCAGTTCGATCAATCACGGCCATCCATGCATGATACCATGGCCTCGGTCTACATGGTACATTTGCGGTGCTGCATGTACCATGTGGATCTCATACGTACCACCACACGAGGAAGATGGTGTTTGATCAGTTAAAATAGTTATAATTGAAAATCAATAGATTTTTATATTTAGATCATTACAAAATTTTATCTCATTCTATTTTAATAGTTTATTTTTTTTTTTTATACATATATTTAAGATCATCATAATATATGATTTTTTATTTTTAGATATTTTATGATATCGATTATGACCAATATATGGATTTTCGATTTGCATGGATGACCCTTTCTTCTTTTTTTTATGAAATGGGAGGATTGTCCACTCGGGATTTATCAATTATGTATTTGGAAATATATACTAGGTGTATATTATGCACGAACAACAGAGTTAACGGGGGTGGTGGTGATTTATACGTATATCTACAAGCTCCCACGTAGACATAGGGAAGAAGGGGTGTAAAGCGGGAGTTCTATAACATTTTAGCAGTCTCCTTAGTTGTCCAAGCTATGTGTATGTTGTGTAGCTTTGATAACTTCATATCATTTTAAGCATCTTCAGTAGGTCCTGCACTAGATCCTGATACTTCCTTAATAGACAGGAGATCCAACTTCTGAGAAGGAATACTGCTTGCCCTTAGACTTTTAATGCCGATGTAGCTTCAAATCTAAATGCCCAGTTGTTTCTCTCCTTCAAATCTAAATGTCCCTTGCAAATTCTCCATGGATGACCCATTATTGATTTTGGAGATGATAGGAATGGATATCCACTTCTCTTGAAAGAAGTAGAGTACATTTAAAAGGCAAGTCTTTAGGAATAAATAGTTTTTGGGGTCACCTATATAGAATAGTCCTATATGTTCAACTCCTGGGACAAGTTTCCCAAGTGTTCGACATGATTCGATCTTTTATACGATCTATATCCCCCACCCTCCAACCAAAAAAAAGGAAAAAAAAAAAAAAAAAAAAAAGGAAAGGCGATATTCTAGAAATCGGCTGTCGATATGTTGTAATTGCTATCCAATCTGGATTGTCGGTTCAGTCTTGAACAATGTGTACCACAATGCTCGATTGTCAAAGGTTGTGACACAAAAAAAAAAAAGGACGAGTCTTTCTGGAGTTCTTGAATTAACCAAGCAAATATCATATCATCCCCACGGACCAATGCAGACAAGCGAAAAAGGTTGGCAAGCTCGTCAGCCTCTCATTTTAGGCCTCAGATGTTGGTGAAGTTTGCTATTCTAAAATATCCACACGGGTTCAACGTTTTACGTGCGCAAGGGTGATCCACTTACCTAGTCTAAGCTAGATTCCATTAGGTCATGGACTTCAAACTTTGCAGCAGATTGGGCTCGCTAGTAGACTTTTTGTAGCTATCTTGGCGGGTGGGACAGCGAATTGGCTCTAATCCTTTGTATTCGTGGTTTTGAGACCTCCACATGTTCGACCAACCATAAATATGAGATAAAATTGCCTTCCTTGCCATGCTAAAAGCCAGATAAATTTGGAAGTATGCGGCAAAGGCTGCATAATCCCCAACGCCTCGTGTCAACGCTACCACCAAGGGCTTGGCATCCACTTCCAGAGCCTGCGCTTGAGCTCGTTGTTCCATTGGCCGGAAAGAGAGGAAAGTTATCGAGAACTTGATAGGGACCGAGGGTGGTTTATAGGAGCCGAAACATCCATCCGCTGGTACTTGGGCCTCGTTCACTTTGGTTGATTTAGAGTACCTTCTAGGATGAACAGGATATTTGTACGTCATGCTGAGCCAATTGAGACCTTCTTGACATTATATTGATCATGGGAAATGTAGTATGGCTACGATCACCCTTTGATCATTTTGCCTCATGAAACATGTGGTTGTTTTATATGATTATCTACCATTAACCATCCGAAAATTAGTTTTTACTTAATTTTGCCTCAAGATCTATCAATTCTCCGTTTCCAAATTTGCGCAATTCTAATAGTTTGTTGTTTGGTCGCATGTCAGAAGGAGAGGTAAAGAAGCAATTGCAAGTATTCAACTCAAACTCAAGGTTTTCTTCATTTTGGAAATATATTACCTTGGTTTGAAATTGTAATTGTGTCAACGGATCATTAATCCGAAGTGAGGCAGATCACCGTACATGCTGGAGAATGATATAACGAAGGTCTGCAAGTGACCTTTAGGAAGGTTCAGGATTTGGTTGCAAAATCTAACTCAAGAATGTTAGACAAATTTATGAGCTTATCTTAAACACTTGTCTATCTATGCTTTAATAAAGCTGTGGCTTCCTCTGTTTTACCACCAAAACAAAAAAAAAAAAAAAAAAGGAAGAAGAAGAAGTTATGAGGCTTTAACAATTTAAGGTCAAGCAACACCTAAAATTTGAACAAAAGTGATCCATTTGCACCGTCTATGATCAACATAAGTTTAAGGACTTGCAAGGGAGCACATAATAACAGAGATACGGCTAACAAATCATTCCTAGCTAAGGCTACATTTCTATTTGAGAGAAAGATGGGATAATTTCCAAATAATCCACTATTTCACCAAAGAAATGAAAGAGCCATGGGGCTAAGTTGGATAAAGCTCAAGTCAAAAGCAAGAAACCTATCACTTAAAGAAAGGCAAAAAAAAAAAAAAAAAAAAAAAAGGAAGCAAGAAATATCACCACTTAGCTTGCATTCGGGGACCTAAACGGCCAAACTTTAAATTTTATTTTGACAAAAATGAAGACCTAACAATTGAGCACTACTACTCCTGTACTATTTAACATACATTTTGTAATCACCTTTGGCGACATGGTAACATTAGGGAGGTCATTAATTTGATGGTATTTTAATGGCACAGTAACACAGCCAATTTGTAGTTCAGATCGATTGAATATCGGTTTGAGACAACTATCTATAATAACCGACTTGCTTGATTCACATTAACGAGACATCGATTTTACAATTTCTCACTCGATTATAATAGCTGATGTTGGCAATTTACTGTCTTTATGATCACGCCAGTTGATTTAATGGCTTATAAATATTGCTACTCCAAGATCAGTTTTCTATCATCTTACCTACCAGTGCTTTAGATCAATATCGGTTTAATATCGGTTTGGGACAACTATCTATAATAACCGACTTGCTTGATTCACATTAACGAGACATCGATTTTACAATTTCTCACTCGATTATAATAGCTGATGTTGGCAATTTACTGTCTTTATGATCACGCCAGTTGATTTAATGGCTCATAAATATTGCTACTCCAAGATCAGTTTTCTATCATCTTACCTACCAGTGCTTTAGATCAATATCGGTTTAATATCGGTTTGGGACAACTATCTATAATAACCGACTTGCTTGATTCACATTAACGAGACATCGATTTTACAATTTCTCACTCGATTATAATAGCTGATGTTGGCAATTTACTGTCTTTATGATCACGCCAGTTGATTTAATGGCTCATAAATATTGCTACTCCAAAATCAGTTTTCTATCATCTTACCTACCAGTGCTTTAGATCAATATCGGTTTAATACCATCCCATCAATCAGCATTCCATGCCAAGATCTGATTTTGATCGACATGCCCATGAATACTGATTTCATGTCTAAGATCGGGTTAATATCGACATTGTCCAACACATTCAGATTCGAAATTAATATCCAACCTACCAATATGATAGTTGATCTTTAACAAGAGTATCCAGTTAACTCTCCAGCTACATCACAGCTATCTTCCAGCTATAATATAAACTAATCTCCATATAGGCATAACAATGGCCGACAATCGCCACATACAGCTGATTATTTCATTATAATAAACTTAATAGCCTAATAAACTTCCTCAAACGATCCTAAGTAATATAAGCAAATTTTTCTATAAATAGAGAGACATTGTATTCTTTCGAAAAATAAGATTCATATATAGAATCCAAATTCTGCTAACATTTTTTTTCGAGTTTCCTACCGAAGGAAGATCGAACTCTTACTCTCTCCAGTCATACTTATTCTCTTTGCCATCTAATTCCTTATTTTTATTATCTGCTCTCAAGATTCGGACTGACTTAAATATCAAAGGATCTTAAGCTAAAGAATATCCCACCGATCCTTTTGGGGCTTCTCTCTAATGCGATCCTACATCAATCCTTGAAGCTTCGTAGCAACACATTTACATTATTTCCAAACAAAACCAAATCAAAACACTGAGTAATTTTATCCTGGAGTATAACTAGGTTAGCATCATTCAACTAGTTGAAACATCTCAGCAAATTGTTTCATCTATTTTCCTCTAATAAGGAAGTGTTAGACTTGGATAAATAATTTTTCCAGTTAAGTGCACATCGCGGCTGGAAAAAAAAAAAAAAAAAATCCAGATATTGGTTCACTAAATTTCATTAGTCCAATATTTATATAATTAATCACTGAAAGTGCACCCCCCCCTCCTCCAACAAAAAAAAAAAAAAAAAAAAAAAAAGGAAAAAAATGGAAAAAAAAAAGAAAAAAGCATCCCGAAAACAAGAGAAAAAGATAAAACTTTCACAATGCAGCGTCTCGAGAACACAACCGGCAACTTACAGGTATTAGACCGGGTCATGGCTCCCAAATTTTGGATGCCAGTGCTCTGACAAGAAGGTACATAGAGTGCAACCTAGCCTGGAGCATTCAAACATCTACAATTTGCCAACAAGGAGCTTGTTTTTTTCGCAATAAAAAGTTTTAGGCTTCATCAAAGTTTACGACACCAATAATACAGGCTTTATGACGTTGATATAGTGATTATATTATGCTCAAACCCGAGCTAACCAACTTCTGTCGTCGGTGGCCCTGAGCTTTGTTGGTTATATGAAAAAAAATACCTATCGTACATCGCTCCATGCCTTATTTAATAGCATAAAAAATGGTATACCAGAACTATTAAATGAAACACATGGACTCCTAGTGCCGGAAACGCCTTCATCATTAGCTACCATGGAAAGCCATACTGTTTAGGATCTTTTTTTCCCCCTTTTCTGAGAGGAAAACGCACAGGCAGATCAAAATCAACTTAACCAAACTACATGAAGTCTTAATCCTAAATTATTTGGGATCCTTCCTCCATTCTGCTCTCATAGAGATATTGTGATATCAAAATCACCTTCATTTTTTTTGCATGTATAAAATCACTTTATATCGGATGCATTCCGCGGTGCATGTTATACATGTATAAATCAGGTAAATCATACTCTTCTCAATTCATCCTCGATTGATATGATTTCTATAATTTTATGAATGACTTCATTTCATATATATTCAATCATTTGTTTTAATACCACATGTCCATCCCCACATTATCAAAAATAAATTATAACAAATAAAAAAAAAAATACTAATGATAATGAATTAAGTGGAGAAGTCCGACGGACATAGGATCGAAGAAGTAGACATCAAATACTACCCAAATGCACCCAAAAAAAAAAAAGCCATTAAGCTTGGTGGAGAATTTTACTTTAATTTCCTTGAATTTACAGTCTCGCCGCATCTTATTCTTATTCCACAAATACGTACGTACACGCTGATCACACTAGAGGAAGAAAAATTACTTAAGATGGGATCAGAAGAAAAAGAAGCCAATGATCAACTGCAAACGATGCCCCAAGATAGAGCCATCAGCAGGAGAGCTGCATCCCTCTCATCCTGTGGGAAGACTCGGTGGACCGCTGAACTATTGCTTAAACTTATCAGAACATCATCAAAACATGGATTCTTTCGAGCAGTAGTGGGGGTGGCGATCTTGAACCGTTTCTTGAATGGTATGGTGCGATCAACATCTGATCTCTTCTCTTTTCTCATCTTACGATGCGCTTCTCTAAGGATTATTCCACCACTTGCAGCTGCTGCATCCATGGCTCGTCGCGCCTTCCTTTGCCTTATTCCACAGGCATTACAAAGAGACTGCACCACAAGAAACTGGATATTATATCAAAAGAAAAAGAAAAGAACAAGAATTGGGGACAAAGATATATAGCTAGATTGATCAATAGAAAGATTTGGGGAGAGGGGAGGTGGATACCTTTGGACCGCAAGGACCACTCCTCCACAAAGGGGTCTTTGTGGTGTTGCAGTCCGAGCATACTCTGATGATCCCACCCAGGGAATTGCCGTTGTTGCTGCTGCTTGTGCTTCTGTCTTGGCTTGACTCAACTCGATCTTGAAGTATTTGCATGCTTCTTCTTGGTTTGCCGACACGATCCGAATTCATCATCATCTTCCTCATAAACCGCATCTTGGAAGACATCCAGTTATTGGGACCATGCAGATCTTCCTCATGACCAACGTGTCGATTATGAGAAGATTCCTCGATGGTATTGTTGTTATTGTTGTAGTTGGTTGGAAATGTGACCGGGTGATCGGTGGATTTACTGATGAAAAGATGCTCCTCGGGCTAAAGGAGATAGAGAAGTTGTAAACGAATCAAAAGTGATCGATTGCACTTTTAACTAGTTCATGAGACAGACTAGATCGCATGAATTTATATTGGATATGGAAATTCCTTATTACCTCTTGCTGCACGAGGTGATGATCTCTGTTGTTTGCTCCTCGTTCTTGCGAAGTGTTCAAGAGAATGGGACGTGAGGACGAAGCAGCAGCACTTGCCAGAGTGAATGGAGTAAGGTGGCTTGGATCTTGACCTCCCTCTCCTAGAGGGATAGGAGAAAATTTGTTCATATAGAATGGACACATGGATGGAGCTAGAGAGAGAGTGCAAGATCCAAGCTATAGAGATGGGTATATAGGGAGGGGATGAGGGGACTAGAGGAAGGTGTTGAAAGGCCAACTGGCAAGAACTGGCATCTAGCTAGGGGGATGGGGTGAATTCCCTTTTATAAGGAAAACAAAGGAATTGAAAGAAGAAAAAGAGAGGCCTGAAAAGGCATTCACGTGACTCGCTTCTTCACGTGAGAGACGCCACAAATCATAAAAAATGATTAATAAAAGAAATACATTACATTCCAGAAACACAACCCTCTAGAACACATTGAATGAAAAAAAATCCCGACTTTTGCCATCAATTAGGAATTCTGTAGAGACTAGCAACTGGATGAGGGTTTGGACCAAGGGATTTTGACCAGCATGGAGGACAAAAAATTCCCTTATGTTTGGCCAACGCCGTTATTTAATAAATATGGCTTCTTATCAAATCTTTAGAATTTTTAGAATCAATCCAACCCATCTCTTATATTTAAACAAATCAATATTAAAATAAAGATGAGAATTCAACGTGCTATCCACCATACATGTGTCCTATAGTTTGGAATGATCCGCTAGATCTGATATAAATCTGATCCACCTAATAATTTCTTCGGAAATAACCCCTTCACCTAACCTTGCCCAATCATATACAGTTTGCTTTATCCACTGAAAGGCAGAGACGTGGTTCCTCAAGACCCCCTTCCTGTTGTCTCCTCTCCCACGAAACCACATGCTTCCATCCACGTAAGCCAAATTAGGCAAGTTGCAGCTCTCGTGATCCCACAATGTAGACCGTTATTCAACTCATTCGAAGTTACCGCTTCCTAAAAGGCAACCGATGACGAAGTAATTAATGCGAACCTGTAGATATTTATCACTCGATCAGCTAAATTGCAGGAGACAAATATCCAATAAATCAAGTGGAGACGTAGAAAGATTATGGCAAGCATTCATTGAAGTGGACGGATGAACATATCTCCAGCTTCAAGTTCTTTAGATAACGTTGCCGTGATTTGAGAGACCACATTTAGTTTGTGTGATCGCCAGCGTGCATACGTATCAGGCGTGTGCATCACTCGTGGGCTTAGAGGAAGAAAAGAGAGGAAGAGAGAGAGAGAGCACAAAATTTAGTGTCCAATGTACGAGATGGAGGGCTTCATTGTCCAACGGTGCGGCTTTCAAAAGGATGTTGGCATATCCAGCGATCATGGGTTGGAGGTACAAGACATATGGACCCATCTCTCTCTCTCTCTCTCTCTCTCTCTCTCTCTTGCTTTTAGACTCGGAACTATATACATATTACACACAAGCTAAAGAATATATGGGTTAACATTGTAGGATATCACCGACAAAATAGCTATAGAGTGGATGTACCCTCATGTTCTGGGTGGCTGTCAGCCTCCCTTACAATTTAAAAAAAGAGTAGATGTGGTCTTCTTCGGAACGATCAAAATTTTCGGGTAAAGAAGATTTTTACTTCTTTCCACTGCAAACGTGAACAACAGGACATCCCATCAAAGATTCATGCCATTGATGGTGACTTTTATCGCTAACGATATTTAGAAAAAAAAAAGAAGAAGCATATATTACAATAATCTCTAATTTATAAATCAAGAAGGGGCAAAGATGAATAACACGTCCATGGTTGGTATATATTATTGATCCCTTCATTAAAGATTTTTTGAGATCGTCATAAGTGTAAATCTTATTTGCAACAAATTTTTTATTTTATTTTTTTTTAATTTCCCATTTTGTTGTGTTTAATATAGTTGTCAATTCCAAAATCATAGTCAAAAGAGATTGGGAGAAATATCAAGAAATTAAAGATAGAAAAGAAATCAAGAAAGCTACATCAAAAGCAAGAAATTTTATATCACGTTATATACCTCACACCCCACATCCCAACACAGGTCTTCCCTGAGTTCCCTCACCCCTTCTCCATTCTCTCTTTCTGCCCTTCGTGACCCCAAATAGTGGCCGGAAAGCGGTTGTGGTCACAAACAATAGTTGCAATTCTTTCTACTCAAGACAAAATCATTGTTGCACGAAAGCTGACGCAGCATCTTGTCACAAAGACGATACGGTGTATCACATGATGCAGTGTAAGACCAAGGAGACAATGAAGCCCAAAATAAATCAGCTGGCGAACTGGGATTGGACGCACATCAGCTGCTATAAACAAACGAAGCTGTATGATTTCCTACTGTTTTGCTTTTGAAAAAGAAAATGTGGTACATCCATCGTCATGGTTGCCTATTTTTTTTCACAAAAGAAAGGACTCATCAGATTCCTAACGAACTGGTGAACAGAACATTGTTTTCTGAAGAGAGAAAAGGATGGCAAGTAGCAATTAGATTCACTTACAGATATGTCTGTGCTAATTGTCAACAAAACATTTTAAATTTCAAGTTCGATCTCCTGCATCATTAACCATAACTCCCTCCTCTCCCAGCGCCCAACAGAATTTTCAGCTGTACGATATCATTTTCGTGGTTACTGAGTCCATTGCAGGAGTACCTCCGCCAGGGTTTACAGCGATGCTTCTCTTCATGTTAAGTTTTGCTTGACGGTGGTAGTGGCAGCCAAATTAACTAGGAAAAACGAATTATAGCCATCTCTAAGATACTGATACCCATTTCCAAGTTGCTCAATTCTATACCTATACATGAAACCCATTCCTTAAGAAAGATATGGTGTATATCTTCTGCTTATTTATGCTATTTCTTGTCCTTATTTTATTCAATACACACTAATATTCAATTAACACATCTAAATTAAAAGATGGCCTTCCTAAACCTTACAGTATCTATCCAAAATAGTATTCAAAAACACATGTTTTTCAAGCCAACTTTGATTCTGTTTAGACTCATGTAACTGATATTATGTCTCCATTGCATTCTCTATTCCTAGATGAACATAATAACAGAAACGAGAAGTGTGTAACTCTTTCAAGATTCTGCCCAGTCGCAGGCACACCTAGTGTACATTTAAGTATTCCAGGTAAGTGAAATAGGCCTCAACCAGAAGCCTCTGAAACTTTGGCTGGAAGTTTGATGATCTGATCCACTGATTAAAAATCTATGCCGCATATGAATTATACATCCAACAAAATGAACAGATTCCATGGCTAAGTTAGATTCCCTCTGAAAAGATGCTAGAAAAATGAAACAATTTCATGTGCATTGGTTTCAGGAAATATTCCATATTCTTAGCTCATGTGCATGTAATATTAATTACGGTAACACAAAAAAACAAACCAGTATACATAGTCCTGAAGCAAAATGTGCTTAGTGGTAGTTCTAGCGGCTGTGATACATCCCATGGCGCAAGTCTAAAAGGAGTTCTATAGATCAAGCCAACCGTCTCCAATTTAAATAACCTTCAAAAGATGTCTAGTGAAAGCAAGGCACTTCCATTCAATTGATTGAGGCCATAAAAGTACCAGTGAAGAACAACCTCATCCTTTCATCCCTTCAGCTGCTAATAATGCATTTAGCCTCAATTTGTCTCTTTGGTTGCTTTGCTTCTGCAAGAGATAACCATTGTTGCCCATATTCATTCCTAAATATCTTCCTTCTACCTAGACTTTTCTCATGTCCAGACAAAGTATTTACTTGCATAAGTGTAAATATTATGACCAATAAGATAAAAAATTTTACCTATCAACTGGCCTTCTAGATTTCCTTGCAGGCACTTCACTGAAGTTGCTTTGCACAAGAATGTGCCACTAATTTAACTAGCGAATGCTAGTTGAGAGAAAGAAAAGAACTTGGTCAAGGGTATTTAGCTTAGGTTATACCAGGCTCAAAGTTACATTAGACTAACCAATGCACCAAACTGTTTCCATGCTAGCAACATTGGTTCAAAAAGGCAAGCTATCATCTCTTAACCAGATAGGTTATTGTCTAAAATTTGGCTCCACGAATTATCTTTGGAATCACATTCTTTAAGTTTGTCTACTTCAAAATTTTGAAACAATGGTCAACTAACCTTGTTAGTTGGATATTACATGTCATTCCATCGGTGAAGTTATAATATGCATATAACTGCTAATTTTTCAAAAAAGAGGCAGGACTAAAGCTATTCATCATGCCCATCCTGAAAGAAAAACATAGAATTATGCAAATGTATCCACAATGGCAGATCTTCAGAGTTCAATCCAAAAAGGCATTTGCTGGCACTGCATTTATCTGCCAGGCATGTACAAGTTACATTAATATAAACTGCATTCATATTGAACCCAAGAATAGAATTATAGAAAATCTCTATAAGTTTAGTTTCTTGCTCAAAATCTTTGGATAAATATTGCCTAACTATATTATGTTTCCTTTAAAAGGCTACCAGGCTTGATCATCCTCTTCTTTTCTTAAAATCATACGAAGAGCACATACTGGTCACCATAAGATGAAAGAAGAAACTTTATGGGTGAAGAAATTGGTCTGATGGAAGTTTACTCAGGAACTGTAGCTTCTGGACTCTCAGCTGGAACGAAAGAAACCTCTAGCCCAGCTTTTCATCCTTCACAGCTGATTCTTTCCTTGGGTTCCTCATTAGCACATAAGCTCGAATTAAAGGATCATTAGTTACAAGAAAAACAGAATAATTATTATCATGGGTGGACATAATTTTTTTCTTTAAAGTCCATTGACTCCCAACAAAAGCAGATTATTTCATGCTGCAATGGCACAAGGACAACTTATAATTGAATGACCTCTGAAATTGTCAGAAAAACTGCAGCATTGACTTCCTAGAATATTACCTTCCATGTATAGTTGTCTGCTATTAAAATGCACTTAAAAGTTGTAGTTTGAATGTACACCTCTAGCAGACGCAGAATGCTAGTATTCTCAGATAAAGGCATGTATGGACAGCACAAAATTCTATCTCAATACAAAGTCTTAATGTGAAAACCACCAATAGATTTCCATACACCCAAACAAACTGAAGACAACCCCTAATCATAAAATAAAAATATGTTACAAGATTTCCATGCATCTAGTATCAGGACATAATTCAAAAGATCCCTGAACATAAAAGCTGACAAAAGAGAATGGGTATTAAATTTGCAGCTAAAAAAATAAGCGAAACTAAATTAGGCACCAAGGCATATAGCCTATTGAAGGTGGAGATAGATTATGCTAATTTTTCATATATTTGCCTCATACAAAAGGAAAAATATTCATACCAAAATACAACTTCCAACAGAAATGCATTCAGGAAAGAGTATCATCAACACATACAATCCTTCTATAATATGAACAAAAAGGCTTCAGAAGTTACCCCTACATTTCTCCTGTAATTTTCATCACACATAGTTTTAGAGTGTTACATAAAGCCAACTACTCTCTCTCTCTCTCTCTCTCTCTCTCTCTCTCTCTCTCTAGAGTCCAAATACCTGATCTCAGTTGATTGGATCACATCCATCTATCAAAGATTGTTTCACCTTGACTCCATGCATTACAAATTCCATTTATTAGCAAATGCCACTTTCAAAGGAGTTGTCAGCAACAACTGTCCACATATGGCAGTTCATGCATAGCTCTAGAATTTGCTCAATGCCCACCTACTATTAGTAACTGAATAATCAACCCAAAGTCTTGACTGAATCAAAGCCCGAATACACATGAGATTGACAAATTTAATGATGTATCCCATCCAAGAAATCCACTTATTTGGAAAATTGACTCCCTTTTTTGATTTTCAGTGAAGGAATGCTGCCTCACATAGTCAGTTGAGCTGTCTCTATTTTGCACACTGATACAAGCAGGTCTTTACGAGTATATTCTTTTAACCGCAAGGTTAAAAAAAAAAAGATATTCTTGCAATTCCATCGAAAAAACTACTATGGTGATAGCCCTGATCATCAAGAGGCCTGCTTTCCTGCAAAGTGGTTGCTACGGTTGTCATGTTTTCAGTCGGCAATATGTCAACCTACTAAAGACATCATAATTTAAGACAACCCAAAAGCTCATAGATATTTGCTATGTGACCATTCAGGAGTCCTTTTCTTTTTCCTTCCCAATGACTTGACCCTTTTAGGTCCGTCCTTTGATGAGTAAAAAATTTACCTAGGAATTTGTATTTTTCTAGATTAATATTTTTCATGCAACATTTAGATAGAAAAATAATTTACTCATATTCTTTTACGTATGGAAAAGTGGCTTTGAAATATGTTATCAATGTTCTTTTGCATTACTATTTTTCTAGATAAATTGCTAAAATTTATCCATATTTTCTATAATATCCTTTATGCAGTTTAGGTTTGGAGAAAGTGGACAACTGAGTTATTAAGCATTGAATGATGGAGGTATTGGAAATGAGGAGGGGAGCATTTTAGGAATAAAATTAAATATTTACTTTACTGGATGATGGAAAAATAATTTAGCAACCTTGAGAAGGTAAGATTGTCCCCTCATTTCATGGATAAATACCACCCATGGAAAATAACTTACCCATTTTGAAAAACACAAGAACATGACCTTATGGCTAAGCGGTCTTGATCAGCAAAATTAAGCAAAATACATCTGAACAAACAAATCTGAACCAATCCGAAAGAATGACCATGAGGTGTTTGCACGTATGTCTATGTTCGTGTGCTCAGTCTTCCCCTTGATTAACCTAGCTTTTAATAGACTTGTTGGTGCAGATACTGGTCGTCGTCGGAGGTCGCTGGAGTCGAGGCCGAGGAGGTTGCTGCCGGGGACCTGCAAAACGAAGTCCCGTCCGGAGCCGGTGGGGGGTGGCTCCGGCAGGATCCTCCGACGATCAAGTCAGCTCTGGCCAACAGGGATGGAGTGCTCGAGAATGAGTTCCGGAGCTTAGAGAAGAAGAGGAAAGCTTAGAGATCAGAGATAGCGTATCTGGAGGGTCCTTTATAAGCGGAGCTTAGTTGATGGTGACGGCCATATCGCCTGACAGAGAATGGAGTTCAGTACGGAGAGAAAGGCGTCGTCAGGTGGATGGTGACAGCCATACTGGCAGGTCGTGGGCCGCATGGGGCTGGTTATAGAGAGAGTGATGTCGCCAGTGGTGGCGGTCATATCGTCCGATCTTGTTGTCTATTGCAGACTGATGGCGACAGATCATCCAGAGGAGTTCGGACTTGTAGGAGAGTTCGGCTGAAGGGAAAGCTCGGAAGGAGCTCGGCCGTAGAGGAGCTCGGCCGAGGGAGTCCGAAGGAGCTCGGTCGAGGGAGTCCGAAAGAGCTCGGTCGGTTGAAGAGACAGCCGCTTGAGGAGTTCGACCGAGGGACGACCGCTGAAGAGTTCGGGCGCTGGGGAATTCCGTTAAAGCCCGGCCGCTTAGAGTTCTAAGAGCTCGGCCGCTAAGCAATTCGACTGGCTGAAGGGGTTCGAAGGAGCTCGACCGCTGGGAGTTTGAGAAGCTCGGCCGCTGGTGAGGAGCTCGGCCGCTAGGCAGCTCGGCCGGCTGGAGGGGTTCGGTCTGGATGCTGGAAGTCCGAAGGAGCTCGGCCGTCTGGGCAGTTCGACCGGCTGTAAGGATTCGGCTAAGGCTCGTCCGTTGAAGCTCTTCCGCGGCTACTGGTTGCATTAGGCAGGGCATCGGGCTAGACTTCGGCAGGAACGGGATTTATCCCCAACAGTGGCCCTCCCACTCTCGAGTTCGAAACTCGAAGGAAAGGAGTGCAGAAAAGATGACTGCCGAAGTCTTCTTCTGGACTCCATGCTGGTTCAGCTTGAAGCTCGGGGGATCTCATATCCAACCAAGGTTAAGGTAGGCCTCGTCTCCTGCGATCGAGGTCGGAGGTTGAGCTCATCAGGGGCGACATTGTCTCCTACAGCCGAGGTGGATACGGGCGCTCGGGAGAGATATGATCTCAGGACGAGATTGTCTCCGATCTTATCTCTGGCCGAGGTTGTCTCTGCGGCTCGGGAGAGATCTTCTCTGATCGAAGTTGAAGTTCTCCAGTCGAGATTGACACGGTTGCCTTTTCTAGCCGAGGTTGTACTGGGCACTCGGAGGAGGTCTTATCTGACCGAGATTGAAGTTGAAGCTCTGCAGCCGGGGTCGGTTCGGTCGCTCGGGGGAGTTCTTATCTCCTGCAGCCGAGATTGGTGCGAGTGCTCCCGTTAGGACGAGGCTCCCCTCCTATTCCTAACTTCGACTTTGCTCACGTTAGGACGAGGTTCTCCTTCTGTTCTTAACCGAGGTTGTCAACGGTCGCTTGGAAGAGATCTTATCTCTAACCGAAGTTGTCGCTCGCGTTAGGACGAGGTTCTCCTCCTGTTCCTAACCGAGGTTGTCCATGATCGCTCGGGAGAGATCTTATCTCTAGCTGAGGTTGCTTTTCGGGAGAGATATTATCTCTGACCGAACTTCTCGGGAGAGATCTTATCTCTAGCCGAGGTTTGTTGCTCGGGAGAGATCTTATCTCTAGCCGAGGTTGCTGCTCGCGTTAGGACGAGGTCTTCCTCCTGTTCCTAACCGAGGTTGACTCGGTCGCTCGGAAGAGATCTTATCTCTAGCCGAGGTTGATGCTCACGTTAGGACGAGGTTCTCTCTGTTTCTAACGGCTATGGGGGTACATAAGGGCCACTGACCTCTCCCCCATCTCGTTCTTTGTGAACGAGGCCTTCAGGTTGACTCGGTCGCTCGGAGAGATCTTATCTCTAGCCGAGGTTGTCAACTGTCGCTCGGGAGAGATCTTATCTCTAGCCGAGGTTTCTGCTCGCGTTAGGACGAGTCTTCCTCCTGTTTCTAACCGAGGTTGACTCGATCACTCGGGAGAGATCTTATCTCTAGCCGAGGTTGTCACGCTCGGGAGAGATCTTATCTCTAGCCGAGGTTGCTGCTTTAGGAGAGTCTTCTCCTGTTCCTGAGTTGAACGGTCGCTCGGGAGAGATCTTATCTCTAGCTGAGGTTGCTTTTCGGGAGAGATCTTATCTCTGGCCGAACTTCTCGGGAGAGATCTTATCTCTAGCCGAGGTTGACTCGGTCGCTCGGGAGAGATCTTATCTCTAGCCGAGGTTGCTGCTCGCGTTAGGACGAGGTCTTCCTCCTGTTCCTAACCGAGGTTGACTCGGTCGCTCGGGAGAGATCTTATCTCTAGCCGAGGTTGTCAACGGTCGCTCGGAAGAGATCTTATCTCTAGCCGAGGTTGATGCTCGCATTAGGACGAGGTTCTCCTCCTATTCCTAACGGAGTGTGGGGGCACATAAGGGCCGCTGTCAGGGCCTCTCCCCCCATCTCGTCCTTTGTGAACGAGGCCTTCGCTCGGGAGAGATCTTATCTCTAGCCGAGGTTGTTGCTCGCGTTAGGACGAGGTTCTCCTCCTGTTCCTAACGCGGCAATTATTGACTGCTTGTTCCCTGTCATCGCATAGTTTTTGCATACAGAAACAATATTATTTGGAAAGGAAGAATTTTACCGGAGGAAAGTTACAGGCAGCATATCCCCGTTTCAGGGTTGTGGGGGCGTTGTTCCTCCGAGTTTCTCCGGCGACAAGTCCTCGGGGTGGACTACCTCCTCATGCTGGCCTTCCTTAATTTGGAGCATGCTTCTCTTGGCTTTTACGCTGGGAGACGATGAATCGCCGATGTACCAAGCTCCTCCCAGGAGCAATGATGTTAATGACGCCGTGAGGTGGCCGACCTTCTTGCGGTTCTGGCAATGTGTCTTTGGCCGATCTTATTCCAGCTTCAGGCTAGCGTCGGAAGAATTTACCTCGCCGTCCTTTTTGACGAGCTCTTCAATCTCGTCTTGGAGCTGAATGTATTCCTTAGTGGCGATGGTAGGGGCATTACTCGCTTCGATCGCGCACGCTTGGGGAAGCCGTGGTCCTTCCGGTCTTGGCAGCTGGTCAGAATTTGAGTTCGAGGAGCGTTGAGGGGGGCACAGCCGTGGAACCTTTCGAAAGGAGGGCTTCTTCGCGCCCCCCTGTCGGGGCTTCCTCAGTGGCGAGTTCGAGGAGTTCGGGCCCGCCTGCTTTCGGAGGGGGTCTGCGAGCACGGCCGAACTTCATTCCGTACCTTTGGAAAACCTGCGGAAGAACTTCATGCCACTTCGTCAGGACTCCCTTAGAGTCATACTCGAGAGGGAGCCCTCGCTTGCCCTGGGGCGGTTGTGACCTCGATGATAAGCTTCGATGGGGAGCTCTCGGCTTTGCTTGCCCGAACCTCACTCCACCTCCGGTGAATTCTTTGTAGGAGGCTTCGTTGACGACATACCTCACTTTAGCAGAACTTCATTCCGACGATGAGCTTTTGGGGGGAGTTCGGCTTTTCTTCCACCGAACTTCATTCCATCCTCCTGGTGAAACCTTTTGCAGGAGGTCTTCTGCTCTCCATTTCTCCTTCCTAAGGGCGATCGGTATGCCCAAATGCTCTTCCTCAAGGTCGGTTCCTCGTGTCCTCATGGCGGGTTCGCTGACAAAGTCTTCGTCAGAGGTTGTCGCACGGCCTGCATCATCTCGGCGGGGCCGCGAACCCGACCAGCAGGTTGAACTGCTCTACATCTGCGATGGCTTCGGGTGGAGCCTAGGCTGCCGGGGCTGCAACGGGAGCAGATGTACCTAGCGCGCAGGACGCCGATCACCGAGTCGAAGCTCTCCTCGGAGGCATTCTCTCTTCGGAAGAGAAAAGGGATCTCCGGAGAGGGAAGAGAAAAATCGCCGAGCACTCCTTTAAGAACAAGAAAACCTCGAAGGTTTGGCCCTCCTTCTAGCGCCAATCTGTTGGTGCAGAAACTGATCGTCGCCGGAGGTCGCTGGAGTCGAAGCCGAGGAGGTTGCCGCCGGGGACCTGCAAAACGAAGTCCCGTCCGGAGCTGGTGGGGATGGCTCCGGCAGGACCCTCCGACGATCAAGTCAGCTCTGGCCAATAGGGATGGAGTGCTCGGAAATGAGTTCCGGAGCTTAGAGAAGAAGAGGAGAGCTTAGAGATCAGAGAGATCAGAGATAGCGTATCTGAAGGGTCCTTTATAGGCGGAGCTTAGTTGATGGTGACGGCCATACCGCCTGACAGAGAATGGAGTTCGGTACGGAAAGGAAAGTGTCGTCAGGTGGATGGTGACAGCCATACTGGCAGATCGTGGGCCGCATGGGACTGGTTACGGAGAGAGTGATGTCGCCAGTGGTGGCGGCCATATCGTCCGATCTTGTTGCCTATTGCAGACTGATGGCGACAGATCATCTAGAGGAGTTCGGACTTGTAGGAGAGTTCGGCTGAAGGAAAAGCTCGGGAGGAGCTCGACCGTAGAGGAGTTCGGAGGAGCTCGGCCGAGGAAGTCCGAAGGAGCTCGGTCGAGGAAGTCCGAAAAAGCTCGATCGGTTGAAGGAACGGTCGCTTGAGGAGTTCGACCGAAGGATGATCGCTGAAGAGTTCGGACGCTGGGGAATTCCGTTAAAGTCCAACCACTTAGAGTTCTAAGAGCTCGGTCGCTAAGCAATTTGGCTGACTGAAGGGATTCGAAGGAGCTCGGCCGCTGGGAGTTTGAGAAGCTCGGCCGTTGGTGAGGAGCTCGACCGCTAGGCAGCTCGGCCAACTGGAGGAGTTCGGCCTGGACGCTGGAAGTCCGAAGGAGCTCGGCCGACTGGGCAGTTCGGCCGGCTGTAAGGGTTCGGCTGAAGCTCATCCGTTGAAGCTCTTCCGTGACTACTGATTATATTAGGACTTCAGCAAAAACGGGGTTTATCCCCAACAAGACTCATGCTCTTCTTTCCGCAATACTTGCTTAAAAACCAGTACTGAACCAACAAGCCAACAAGTCCTCCAAAAAAAATGAAATTTTCACTCGTTCAAAAGGTCGTCAATTAACCGCATTTCGAGTTCTTTAGAGAGCTGATAGGAGGAAGAAAGAACAAAGCATACGTACCCTCTTACCATGGTTCTTTAAATGTTTGATCCCGATTTCAGAACAAACACAGCCAATATAAATAAAGGAATAATTGCGAGAGGCGCGAAGCAGATGATTGACCTCCCGAGCCCATGAGGAGGAGCGGCATGATACGACGGAGGAGGTGCTTCCTGGGCATCGAAGGGGGAGGAAGAGGGGTGGAAGAAGTTGAGGAAGGCGAAGGATAGGTGTGAAACAGTGAAACAGCAAGGGAGGTGGAGGGTCAGTAGCAGCAGAGGACGAGGAGTGGGAGAATGGATGGGATAGGAGGAAGGGGGTGAGTGATCTTGGCTTTCTTCTTTGAGTTCCCTCCTGCACCCAAAAGAAATCCAGAGTGAGTGTTTGTTATTCCTCTTTTGATAAATTGATTACTTGCTCGCTCTTTCTTCGGGATGGTTGCGACCTTTGTTGCGGGGCTTGCGAGGGACGAGCTGGGGTTTGGTTGGTGGCCACATAATATTCCGTCCGGCGTACCTTTCTTTCGCGTTCCTCTTCCGCAGCCCGTTAATTACAGCCGGTCCCCGTTTTCTCTCGAGGATTACCGCTTTTGACGACACGATAAAAAATAAAAGAATAAATTATATTAATGAACCTCAACTAAATTATTTTTTAAAAAAAATAAATTATAAAAAATTAAAATTTAGTTCCTCAACTATCTAAATCGGTTTACTATTATCCTCCAATAATTTTTTTGCTAAAAGTACGATATGGCAACATCTCAAGTTTATGTGATATTAAAATTTTTAAAAAAATATTAATATTAATTTAATATGGTATTATTTTTTTTAATTTTTTTTTATTTTTTTGATCTTTCTTCTTTGAGAAGTATAGAGTAAGGAAGAAAAGATGGTTTGGAACGAAAGGAGAAGATGATGAAATCAATGCTGACTCGGTGGGAGGCATCTCGAGAAGGTGGTGAAAGATGAATAGAGGAGAAAAAATCAAGTAAAGAAGGAGATAAGGCTACGGAGGGAAGAGGATTTTTCTTTCTTTCTTTTTTTTTATTAAGATTTTGGGGATGAGTAAAAAAAAAAAGAAAGATGGAAGATTTGAAAGAGAAGATAAAGATTTAGAAAGATAAGAGATTGGAGAAAGAGCAGAGATTAAGAATTTTGACATTTAGAAAAGAAGAAGATGACATGACTTAAAATATTTTAAGCTACATCAGTATTGATTGAATCATACGAGTGATAAGTGGTAAAAATATACTAATAAAAATATTAAATTATAAAATAAATTAATCTATTTTATTAAAAATTAATATTTTTATTAATCTTATGTAGGAAAGAAGGCTACCAATGTGAAGATCTTATTTTTCTGGTTATGATGAAAAAAATTTTAGGCAAAATGGACTTCAAACGAGCCCAGAATCGAATTTAAAAAAAAAAAAAAAAATGCCGACGCAACGCTGACATCAAGATGACGTCAGCATTTTTCACGGCGCACGGTGGACCATCTGAAAGATAATTCAAAAATTTTACAGCACAAAGAGCGCGCTGATTGATTGAAGAACGCGGTGGTCTACGCAACACCGGGCTCGCGCACGATCCACGGAGGGCAATTTGGGAATTCTGATTGATCTAACGGGCGGTTTTCACTGAAGCTTGATCGGACGGACGAAAAGAAGGCACTGATGGACGGCATCCGCAGCTCCCGATCGAGATCCAACGGCTGAGATTCATTCCGACGTTAAACTATAGATCTGAAGCCTTCTTTCAACGTGATCGGACAGCCCAGATTCAATCCAATGGATGATCCAACGGCTGATATTAAATCCGACTTGATCTGGGTTATTTTAAGGGTTTTTAAGTGATTTTTGGATCGTTTGATCAACATCGGACGGCCAGAATTATCCAGATCTTAGTTTGAATTGTTTTGGGAGTCTTAAACCTAGTTTTTGATGGATTTTGGTATCCTTCGCCTTCCTCGACTTCTTCCACCCCTCTTCCCCCCCCCCCCCCTCGATGCCCAGGAAGCACCTCCTCCGTCGTATCATGCCGCTCCTCCTCATGGGCTCGGGAGGTCAATTCATTCTGCTTCGCGCCTCTCGCAATTATCCTTTATTTATATTGGCTGTGTTTGTTCTGAA